>WNNJ02001797.1:0-139796 GCA_012934845.2 Pomphorhynchus laevis
CTATATTTTTATATACCAAAATTTTTGCTGTCTTCCTTCTTGCTCACGATGCTTGCACAAGTGTTGGGGAGCTAAATTCTGAGTATTTATACCCAGGAAATTTGTCACGTGATAACGTGCGGGAAGTAAGCTGTGCTCCCAGTGCAAGTATGGTAGAAGACAGATGATAGAAATATGTATTATAGATGCTATCAATCCGGAAGAACTTCAGAAGTTGTTCTGACAGCCCTTCAATATATATATATATATATATATATATATATATATATATATATATATATATATATATATATATATATATATATATATATATATATCCTACCATTCCTTTCGCGTCTGTCCTAATTCATCATCCCTTCCCATCCCTTTTTTTTGCGGGATCCCACAATCTTCAGTCCTAGGTCCCCTGTTTTTTTCTCTTCTGCTTGGCGATCTCTCTCCGTTTATCAAACCTTACTCCTTTAACGTAATGCAATACGTCGATGATATCCTCATTTATGTTCATGCACCCGCACATCGCATACACGATATCGGCGTTTCTGCCTCGAACTGTCTTTCATCTATCTACAAACGCCTCTCCAATCTCCATCTAGTTCTAAACCCCGACAAGTCCAAAATAATGTGGATCCTTCCCAGTAAACTAAACATATCTCCTCCCACTTTATCTTTTGTCTCATCGATCATCCCCATAGTACACAATCTCACTTTTTTAGGCTTCCATTTCGATGATCACATTTCCCTTAAACATTTCGTCCCTGACAAGGTCCGCTCGCCTAACTTAATTCTCCGTGACATCCGCCGTATCCACCTCCTTATCGACTTCCGTTCTTGTATGTATTTTCTTTCATCGCTTCTTTACCCTAAAATCGATTACTGCCTTATCCTTTTCGCCAATTCTTCAAAATCCATCATCCTACCCCTACAACGAATAATCAACTCCGCCGTTCGAGTGCTCTTTGGTCTCCGTCGCTTTGACCACACATCCTAATATTTCGCCCAACTCTCCTGGCCCACCATCTACATCCGCATCAAACTCCGCCTTCTTCTCGTAACTTTTTGTGGCAACATTTCTGGAAGGCAGACACAACTAGGCAAGAAAAAAATTGTAAAAAAACGAAATACCTTTATCAGACATTTAAAAAACATCTTTCATTTTTTGCAGCATAGTGTAGGCAAAGTTTAAAATAAAAATTATTTTTTTTTCAAAAAAATTAAAATTTGAATATTTTTTAAGTAAGTGTTCGGATTACTTAAACATTATCACACAATGATAGCACATTATGTATCTACACCACATATAAGTTTTAGCTCGATACGACGTATATTACGCTTCATAGAAAATGTTCCATTTTTTGAATTAAAAAATATTTTTTCCTAAATAATCGATATGATAACCCATACTTTTTTTCATCTCACAACATCGACCATCTATCAATTAGCATTTACTCAAAAACGTATAAATTGATTTATTCAGTATGTTGAAAAAATTTTAATTTTTTAAATTAAAAAATAATAATTAAAATTTTACCATTGCGCTTGTTAGTAGTTTGTTTACTGCAATATTATTATAATATTATTACAAATCATATATCTACATTATTTTCAAGTTTGAGATTGATTTAACATGTATTACGTTGTAAAACAAAATTTAATTTTTTGAACTTCAAAATACTTTTTAAGCACTTTGGTATGATATCCTATCATCATTTTAACTTATTATTTCCAACTTACAACAAATCAACGTATACACAAAAAACTTGGCATCATTACTTTATTATCTTGAATAAAAATAAATTTATTTTTAACAATTTAAAAATTTTAAACGCCGGTTTAAAATTGGCGGAATTCGCATGGAGACATTGGTGTAGGCATAATAACGTTGATTTTTCGACCAATAATTAAGTGACATCTCTGATATTTATTAAAAACTGTTTTTTTTTCTTTCCTGTTATATATTTTAATTACAGTTTAAAATATCGTTTCGAGTCATTCAACACATGCGTTGTCATCACGTAGCGATCCGCTGATTAATGCGTGAAGATTCCAAACCATCTGAAAATCGTTCAAACACATTATAATTTCAGTTTTCTCATTATTGAAGAAATAAAACCAGCGTTTAAAATTTTTAAAATTGTTGAAAAATAAATTTATTTTTATTCAAGATAATAAAGTAATGATGTCAATTTTTTATGTATACGTTGATTTGTTGTAAGTTGGAAATAATAAGTTAAAAATGATGACAGGATATAAAAGCAAAGTGCTAAAAAGTATTTTGAAGTTCAAAAAATTAAATTTTGTTTTACAACGTAATACATGTTAAATCAATCTCAAACTCGAAAATAATGTAGATATATGATTTGTAATCGTATTATAATAATATTGCAGCAAACAAACTGCTATCAAGGGCAATGTTAAAATTTTAATTATTTTTTTAATTTAAAAAATTAAAAATTAAATTTTTGCAACATACTGAATAAATCAATTCATACGTTTTTGTGTAAATGTTAATTGATAGATGGTCGATGTTGTGAGATAAAAAAGTATGGGTTATCGTATCGATTATTTTAGGAAAAAATATTTTTAAATTCAAAAAATTGAACATTTTATCTAACGCGTAATATACGTCGTATCGAGCTAAAACTTATATGTAGTGTAGATACATAATGTGCTATCATTGTGTGATAATGTTTAAGTAATCCGAACACTTACTTGAAAAATATTCAAATTTTTACTTTTTTTGAAAAAGATTTAATTTTAATTTCAAACTTTACCTACACTATGCTGCAAAAAAATGAAAGATGTTTTTTAAATGTTAAATAAAGGTCTTTCGTTTTTTATAATTTTTTTCTTGCCTAGTTATGTCCGCCTTTCGGAAATGTTGCCCTTTTTGTCTCATCGCTGTCGGCTCCCCATCGTTAATCAACCTTCCTTTCTAAGGATGACACTCGCCCCACCTCGCTATCGCTGCGTTCCCGCCATACCCTCTTACTCCACGTTTCCAATTACTCCAACAACTACGGTCTCCGATCCTTCCTCGTCGCCGCCTCACTCGCCTGGAATCAACCCTCTCGACGTCCGCCACGCTATCTCCTTTATCACATTCAAACACCTCCTCCGTTCACATCTTCTCGACACATGATTTACAGTTTTGTTTTGTTGTGGTCATGGAAGCGTGCGCTGGTACGCATTTGCCACGTTAAAATAAATCGTTTTTTAAAGCACACAGTGAGCCCTAAGTGCGTAAAGCAGAGCAGTTTTGCAAGCACATGAGAGGATTGATTTAACTGCATTGACATCATGCTGAATACGTAAGTCATTGTTAACGGCAGATGACTCGATGAGGTTTGTAATAAGCACACAGTGAGCCCTATCAGAGAGTGTGCGCAAAGAAGGGTTAGCATTAGAAGGATTTCTCTCACTATTAGGATCGGTATTCTGTGACGAAGATGGTGAGATAGAAGTCAGCTGTAAATTTGGGCGGGGCGACGTAGGAACTGGCATCTGCTGAGCTAAATTTTTAAGGGACCCGAGATCCCGTGGATTATTTGATGATGACGTAGAAATGCAATGAGAGGTAGAAATGTAAGGCGGTTTATCTGATACGACCAAAGAAATAATGGGTTGCAAATGGTCTATGACATTAACATCAGAAGATTGAACAGATTGATTGGGCAAGATTGATGGGAGATTTGGCATTCTTAGAGGCAATCGAATGCGGAAGAATTGGGCATCGAGGTTGAAACTTATTACAAGACGAAGAGGCATGTGTAAACATCGCTGCATTACCAGATAGTTTCAATATATTTGTCTTGAGACTCTCTATTTCACTCTTCATCGTATTTATCATCTTAGCAGAACAATAGCCACAGTAGAATTCGTTGTCTGCAAGGCAAGACAACGAAATCTTGTGAAAGTACGCTCTATTCTTTCAACAGTCCTTGAAGATTAATCTAATGAAATTATCTCCAAAATTAAAGTAGTCTCCCTGTTTTAATCTCTCTGGGGTGTCGGGGAGTGAAGATGACATGGAATGGGAAGTGTATATGGAGGCAAGGTCTGTGGGTGAAGAAATAACATTAGAAACAACGGGGTAGTTTGAGTTGACGTGTTGGATGTTGATATGTGTTTATTGGAAAGCTGGCGGATTAGTTTGTTGGAGACTATATTTGTCTTGAGACTATCTATTTCACTCTTCATCGTATTTATCATCTCAGGAGAACAGTAGCCACAGTAGAATTCGTTGTCTGCAAGGCAAGATGCCTGGGATTCTGAAGTCCAAATACTTACCCACGTGTGACAATCATTGTTTGAGCAAAATACTTGTTGTTCAGATCCATTGGAAACATCTCTAACATTAGTGTTGGACGCGATATGGTTGGAAACTTAAGACTTTTGTTTTTTTCCGACCCATTTGTATATAGTCGTTTGATTCGTGAACGTCGATCGTAAATCAGTCCGTCCCTTATCGTTTTCTTGTTGCCTTCCGAGAGAAACTGCCTCCTTTTTTAATTGTATGTTTATTTTAATTGTATGTTAATTTGTATGTTATTTATTTCTATTTTTTGATTGTTCATTTAAAAATGAACAATCCGAAATGATAAAATAAGCAAGTAAGTAAGTAAGGGTTTTATTAATAACTATATAACTGATAAAAACTTAAGAAACAAAAACATGCAAAAGACAACTTAAAATAGAAACTGTTCACGACGTGTATTTTGAAATCTTCAACTTATATTCACGGCCTTAGGTCTAGAGGGATCTGAGCCCCTCGGCCGCACCAGCGCGCCGCCCTCTGACTGAACCATTCGGGGTCTCTCACACACCTAAGAGTCCAGTCAAGGCGGACTATGGTTGGTAATCTCGAGATGAGGAGCTTGAGAAACCTTAGTCTTTGTTCTGGGGGACGTCCTCGTGAGAAGAAGACTAATCCCGAGATAGCCCAAGTACCCCAGAGGCGCACTTGGGTTATCCCATTAAATGACAGATGTTGGGCCCGTTTCAGAGCCCACCTAGCTTTCTTCAGGATACGTTTAAGTCTATCCATGTCAGCTTTCGCCGACCAATTCACCGTAACGGTGAACCCCAGATATTTTACTAGACTCGTGAAGATGGGGAGTGGTTGATGCTGCAAAATGGAGGAGAGTGCAGAGAGTGCTAGTCTCTTAAGTTTCTTTTTGGTGGCAGGAACGCCATGAAAGACTACCACCTGCGATTTAGAGGAGTTTAAAATAAGATTGGATGGGGACAACTGATCTTTTAATCTTAAAAAGAACATTAAAATCAGACAAGTGAAATGTAATAATGTGTTCAACTGTACTTTTGAGTTTACTGAAAGACAAGTATCATGTGATACAGTTGGTAGTGATGTATGGACACATTATGGTTTTTAAATCAATTGACTTGAGATCGAAAGGTATGTCATTTTACTGCGGATTTTGCTCATGTTCTCATCGTAAAAATCGATGTACTGTGTCAACTGACACTGATGAAATACTCTTTGAGCAAATAAGACAATCATCATCTGATAAATCAATGGTATCCTGTGAAGGCAATTTTCTACCATCACCAGCCAACCATAATGTTCTCTTAAGCAATATTGTATCGGAATTACAGAAAGGCAATTGTATCAAATCTATAGAGAATCGGATCAAGAGCTTTTGTCCTATACCCATACACGAATCTGGAGAAGAGTCAGTACTAATTTGACAAAACATTAGGACAATACAAATCATTCGGTGCTAAATAACATTTTCACATCAATATAATTTACATAATGCTAGCAAAATTAAAAGTAATATTTTAAGCAGCTACACAGATGACTATGTTACTCATAAACATAACTCTAATGATCACCTTCCTGATAAATTTGTTGATGTTTTAGACGAAGGACACGAGGCTGAGATTAATAAACGAATGAACTGATTCTTCAATTAGTGGAGATTTAAATTATGCCATTAGAAAGACTGTAACTGCATGTGATGCAAGTTTTTATGAGCCGGGCAATTCCTCAGACAAAGTAGTCAATATAAGAAAAGTAAGGTATCGAAATTACGACGAAAGTATGAATGTTATTTTGAGTGAAATCGAAAAGTAGTGTAATCAATACCCAAATAAAAGTCGATAAAGATGTTTATCACGTGCGTGCAGTATGTACCATACTTCTGATGGAAGAGGATGAGAATGTAGCTATGAAGCTGCAAGTTAGGAGTTTAATTCATCTTGGGAAGCGTACCAGAGAAAACCTCGCTTATTGAAGATCATTTTGAGTTCTACTGACCACGCTAAGATGTTGCTTCGCCGTGGTTACCTCTTAAAAGATTTCTATAAAAATACTGAGAAACATTAATTTTGATGAACGTTTAAAATTGAGGAAGGCTCGTGAGGAGCCACAGGAATAAGCAAAGACGAGACGAATCTATATATAAGAAATTTTTAATTAGTTCGTGAGCCGACCATAAGTAAGGCTTCGAAATTACGACGAAACCATCGACGACAACGATGGGTTTAAACTATCTTGATACCTATTAACTACTTACAACCTTTAACAAACATTTGATATCGACGACAACCATTGACGACAACCATCGACGACAACCATCGACGACAACCATCGACGACAACCATCGACGACAACCATCGACGACAACCATCGACGACAACCATCGACGACAACCATCGACGACAACCATCGACGACAACCATCGACGACAACCATCGACGACAACCATCGACGACAACCATCGACGACAACCATCGACGACAACCATCGACGACAACCATCGACGACAACCATCGACGACAACCATCGACGACAACCATCGACGACAACCATCAGCGACAACCATTAACAACAACCATCGACGACAACCATCAACGTCAACCATCGAAGACATCCATCGACGACAACAATCAACGACAACCATCGACGACAACAATCGACGGCAACCATCGTTTATAGGTGGACATAAGAAAACAACTAAGACCGACACCAACTATGGACAACTGCAAGTACAGTGCTCGATACACGACTGCAGCGTCTGGACAACAATGACCTGCGACAAGAATAAGGCTAAAGAAGACTTCGTATGTGGTTTTTGTGCCAACAAACTAATATGCAACCTTTCCAATAAGCACATATCAACATCCAACACGTCAACTCAAACTACCCCCGTCGTTTCTAATGTCCTTTCTCCACCCACCGACCCTGCCACCATATACACTTCCCATTCCATGTCATCTTCACTCCCCGACACCCCACGTCCCGTCCTTCCTGTCTCGTTTCTCAATAACTTGCATCCATCAATCAAAATCACCTCGACCAACCTCCACTATCCTTCCACTCATAACCTTTCCTCACATCGCTTGCCACCCTCTTTATTATCATTATCCTCTATGTCTCCCGTCGTCAAACCATATCCCTCCAAATCATCAACTGCCAGCTCTTCAATCGTGATCTCACCTACTCAAGTCAGTCGTCCTCTTTAACGGAAGCGCTTTGCTTCTCGCGATAGTTACGTCATTGTTACTAATATCACGCCTTCTAACTCCTTATCTCCACAAGCACGTCTGGACCACGATGTTTCCGCCTTCAGATCCATCCTCTCGTCTATTGTTCCTGCGGATAAACCATCCTTTTTCAAGGACATTTCTCCTGTCGCATTCATCCGTCTAAACAAATCTTCTCAATCTAATCCTTCCCAGCCCCCTCTCCTAAAAATTGTTTTCAAGCATCGCTCTCACGCGTCTTCTGTCCTCTCTCAACGATTCAAACTCATGTCATCTTCAACCACTCGAATTTTCCCCGATCGCGCCCCTTCCGAAATCGCTCAAATCTCTTCAGCCCGCATCGAAAAACGCCGTCGCGAGGAAAACGGCGAAACATCACTCGCCATCCGAAACATAGACGGAAATTTTCAAGTTGTCCACACCCGTCCAAAAATTCGATGGCGCTCCATCTCTCCTATGTGTCTTCTCCACTAGTCTCTTTCGCCACAGCACACGGTTTCCGCCTCGGTCTCCTCAACACTAGATCTATTCTCAATAAATCCGATCTTATCCTCAACCTATTCACCAAGCAATCCATCGATCTCTTCTGCCTCACCGAATCCTGGCACTCAGATTCCGACGACCTTTCCATTCGCCGTCTGCTCTCTGCCGGTTGATCCCTAGTCGAATCCGTCCGCCCCCTCAGATCATGCCCTTCTAAATCCTCTAATCATGGCGACATCGTCGCATTCGCGCGTCACCCAGCGTCTCTTCGCAAAATCAATCCCCCTTTCAGTCCTTGCTATTTTGAATTGCTCACTTGTCGTTATTCTAACCCGATCACTCTAGATCTCGCCATTGTATACCGTCCTGGTTCATCAGCTCCTACAGCCTTATTTTTTACCGAACTCGCTGACCTCCTTTCTCATTGTTCTTTGTCCTCAATCCCTTCACTCGTTCTAGGCGACTTCAATATCCGCCTTAACCACCCCTCGTCCAGAGATTCCATCCGGTTTATCAACATTCTATCCAACTACAATTACAAACTAATCTCCACTGCCCCCACACATATACTTGGTGGGGCACTCGACATCATCGCTGTCCCCGATCATTTTGCTGCCCACACCTCACTGTCCATCTCTGATCCTGGTCTATCCGATCACTTTCTTATCTCCCTTGATCTCGCTCGCAACCACACCCTTCCTCACACACCTACAATCCTACGTCGCCCTTGGAGAAATCTTGACCTTCTCCCTTCTCCGCTCTGCCTTACTCAAATCGTCTCTATCATTACCCACAATAACATATTCATCTCCTCACGATCTCGCCTTTCTTTTCGATTCTGAACTCACATCCACTCTCGATATTCTCTTGCCCTTCAAGTCTCACCCACACCGTCGCTTGCACCGTGCCCCATGGTTTGACATCCAATGCCTACTCTCAAAGCGTCGACTCCGCCATGCTTTTCGAGTATATCACCGCTCTCTCAGACGCGATTTCCGCTCGATCACTCCGTCTTTCCGTGATTCCTATCTTGCTCTTCGCCGGTCTCATCTCCACCTACTACGTACCAAATGCAACTCCTTCTGGCAGCATAAAATCATCACTTCATTCAACTCTAAGACTCTCTGGCATACTTTTAACTCAATCCTGGCTCGTTCCTCTACGCCTTGCAACATCAATGCCAATGATTATTCGTCATTTCTCCAGACTAAAGTATCCACGCTGCTCTCTCACACCCCGGTCTCCATCCTATCCCACTCTGCCCAGTCTACTCTCATCCTTCCGGAACTCTTTCATCTTCTCCCTGTATCACCTACAGAAGTATCATCTGTCCTCATGTCCTTGCCCAACAAAACCTCACCTGCCGATCCCCTGCCTACCCACATATTAAAATCTATATGCTCATCGATATCCCCATTTCTCACAACCTTGTTTAACTCGTCCATCCGCAGTCGTATCTTCCCTTCACACTGGAAATCCGCAATCGTTCGTCCCCTCCTTAAGAAACAATCGCTCGACCCCTCCCTTCCTTCTAGCTATCGCCCCATTTCACTACTCCCTACTCTTTCTAAGCTCTTAGAACGCCTCATCTTAATACAAATCAACGCTTATCTCTCCTCATCCAATCTGTACCCTCCTTTCCAATCCGCTTTCCGCTCTAATCACTCGACAGAAATCGCATGCATAAAAGTGTACAACGACTTACTCATTTCTCGAGACAAGGCTCTATATAGTGTTCTCATCTCCCTCGACCTCTCCTCCGCATTCGACATTGTCGACCACTCCGTCCTCCTTTCTCGCCTTCGTTATGATTACGGCTTTTCTTCCTCCTCCGTATCATGGTTCGCCTCATATCTATCCGACCGTTCCTTTCGCGATGTTCTGATTCATCATCCTCCCCAATATCCCTATTTTTTGCGGGGTCCCACAAGGTTCAGTCCTAGGTCCACTGCTTTTCTCTCTTCTGCTTGGCGATCTATCTTCCGTTTATCAAACCTTACTCCTTTAAGGTCATGCAATATGCCGATGACATTCTAATCTATGCTCATGCACCCGCACATCGCATACACGATATCGGCATTTCTGCCTCCAACTGTCTTTCTTCTATCTACAAACGTCTCTCCAATCTCCATCTCGTTCTAAACGCCGAAAAGTCCAAAATAATGTGGATCCTTCCCCGTAAACCAAGCATATCTCCTCCCATTGTATCTTTTGCCTCATCGATCATCCCTATAGTTTACAATCTCACTTTCTTAGGCTTCCATTTCGATGATCACCTTTCCCTTAAACCCTTCGTCCGTGACAAGGTCCGCTCGTCTAACTTAATTCTTCGTGACATCCGCCGTATCCGCCCCCTTATCGACTTCCGTTCTTGTATGTCTCTTCTTTCATCGCTTCTTTTCCCTAAAATCGATTACTGCCTTAGCCTTTTTGCCAATTCTCCAAAATCCATCCTCCTCCTCCTAAAACGAATAATCAACACCGCCGTTCGAGTGCTCTTTCGTCTCCGTCGCTTCGACCACACATCCACATATTTTGCCCAACTCTCCTGGCTCACCATCCACATCCGCATCAAACTCCGCCTTCTTCTCGTTACTTTTCGTCTCATCGCTGTCGGCTCCCCATCGTTCATCAACCTTCCTTTCTTAGACGATACTCGCCCCTCCTCGCTATCGCTTCGTTCCTGTCATACCCTCTTACTCCACGTTCCTAATTACTCCAATAACTACGTTCTCCGATCCTTCCTCGTCGCCGCCTCACTCGCCTGGAATCAACTTCCTCTCGACGTCCGCCGCGCTCCCTCCTTTATCACATTCAAACACCTCCTTCGTTCACACCTTCTCGACACCTGATTTACAGTCTTGTTTTATTGTGGTCATGTAAGCGTGCGCTGCCACGCATTTGCCACGTTAAAATAAATCCTTTTTTTTGAATGTTATTTTGAGTGAAATCGAAAAGTAGTGTGTAATCGATACCCAAATAATATCAGTAAGTTGGACCACGCTTCTCTTAAACTAGAAAATGGGTTTTATTATGATTCCAATTTTGATGATTTAATTGATTTTTCCGAGGTACATGCTAAAACTAGCAAAACATGTACGTCATTAGAGGCTACACTTCATATTGGTCACTCAAACGTTCAAATCCTTTCATCCCAATTTTCTTTCTTACTCGGCCATATTGCTGAAAATCATTATGATATATTTGGTGTTTCAGAATCTTGGTTACCTAGTTGCATCTCTGATAATCTGTTTAATGTTGTAGATTATAAGTTAATTAGAGCGTATCACTTTCCTGTTATGCGAGGTGAATGAGTTGTAGCATTAGTTCGACATGATTTCTCATCATCCAATATATCATATTTTTGTGATTATGAGTGGTCATATGAGTGTCTGTCTTTTACTATTAATCATCAATTGTTCAAATTGAATGTTTGTGTTTTTCATATATTTTAATATTTTATTTTGAGAACAGTTTAGCTTAAGGATTATTTATCTAATTTTTGTTTATTGCAACGATTTGTCCTTTTAGATGACAACCTTCGGAATGTAGATTGAAATATGAATGGGTGTCAACCCAGCTCAGCCGTATCAAAACAATGTCGTAATTTATATCTTGTTGACCAACTTTTAGAGCAACATTGTAGAGAAGCCACTCATTTCAACGGTGCTACCCTAGATCTTGTATTGGGGATATCGACAGTATCCTATATCTTGTATTGGGGATATCAAGAGGAGGATATTATCCTCATCTCGATAACAGTGATCACTGTGTTCTCTCCCTTGAATTAGTGTCCAATATCGTTTCTAGGTCAAAATTGGGCTATCCGAAACGAAATTAGACTAAGGTGAAAACCTAACATCTCTTAGCTGCTTTCTACAACATTTTATCTCATAGTTATAGGTATTCTACTGTTTCAGATATGGTGACCATTCTTTATGACGTTTTCTTAAATTTGTCAGACAAGGTCGCTCCGAAACTGAGAACTTTCATTAATTCCACTCGCCCTCAGTAGATTGATCATGAATGCTTGCCGGCGCAGGCGCACATGATAACTAAAAAATCTAAATCATGTGTCGAGAATGTAGGTACGGAGGCGGTATTTGAATGTAATAAAGGAGATAGCGCGGCGGACGTCGAGAGGGAGCTGATTCCAGGCAAGGGGCGGCGCCGAGTAAGGACCAGATACCGTAGTTGTTAGAGTAATTGGAAACGTGGAGTAAGATGGAATTACGGGAACAAATCGATAGAGTGACGAGGCGAGTGTCGTCTAAGAAAGGGAGGTTGATGAACGATAGGGAGCCAACAGCGATGAGACGAAACGTTACAAGAAGAAGGCGGAGTTGTATGCGGATGTAGATGGTGGGTTAAGAGAGTTGGGCAAGATGTGTGGGTTGCGGTCAAAGAGACGGATACGGCGGATGTCACGGAGAATTAAGTTAGACGCGTGAACCTTGTCGCGAACGAAGGGTTTGAGGAAAAGATCTCATCAAAATAAAATCCTTATGGGGCGATATCTAGAAGGAAGTGAGAATCAAGCGATTGTTTCTTAAGAAGGGGACGAACGATAGCGGATTTTCCGTGTGAAGGGACGATCCGGCTGCGGATGGACAAGTTAAACGAGGTGGTGAGGAAAGGAGATATCGATAAGCATATAGATTTAAGTATGTGGGTAGGCAGGAGATCGGCAGGTGAGGTTTTGTTAGGCAAGGACATGAGGACAGATAAGACTTGGGCAAGTGAGGCAGGGAGAAGATGAAAGAGTTCTTCGAGTATGATGCTGAAGGTATCAGCTTAAATAGGTGGTACCTCGACGACGGAATAATCGGCGGTACTCCTGTTGCGGTGGGCGAGGCTCTGGCTCGTCTTGCTGCTAATTTTCCTGCGATTGGACTGTCTATGAACTGGAAAAGATTGAAGTAATTAGTAGGGCAGACAAGGTCGACTTGATAAAGAACAGATGCCCATGGATCACATTGGTCAACACCACAAAAAACTTTACAATTCTTGGAAGTCCCATCGGGTCTAAGGAACATTGTTCGGGATACCTTTTCGATGTTGGTTTACCATCCCTGCGTCAAACTCTGGACTCGCTCAAAAATCTCTCTGACCCACAAGTTGCATTCATCCTGCTTCGTAGCTGTGCATCCGCTCCACGGGTAAACCATTTAATGCGCACTATAGACCCCGCCTTCGCCGAAGAGTTTTTCCGTTTGTTCGACCGCTTGATATTGAAGTGTTTTAGCAATATCACTTCTATTCAACCCGATAAGTGGGCGTGGATGCAAGCTTGCTTACCGCTGAAGATGGGAGGACTGGGCCTTCGAAGCTGCTTCCAACACTCTCAGGCAGCCTTCCTGTCCAGTGTAGACACTGTCACTAGCCAATTAAACCTTGACCTTATAACTTTTCCTTGGTACGAATTCGTTAAATCTATTATTCCGCAACATGTAGGAAATCCGCAAACAAATCAACGAGGATTATCTTGTCACATTGACGAAGTGTCGCGCCGCAGGCTAGTGGAGAATGTCGATCGCTTCAATACTGCCCGATTATTGGCAGTTTCATGCCCACACGCGTGTGCTTGGTTACAGGCCGTCCCTAGCAAAGCCACACATATGAACTTGGCACCAAATGAATTTGTTGTACTACTACGTCTTTGGTTAGGGAGTATCTCTGCAACAGTAATTATCGATGCAGACGCTGCCTTAGGATGGCGGATAAATTCGGCTTACACGCCTTAACATGTCAGTTTGGAGGCCACCCTGGAATTCGACATGATAGCTTGAGGGATACAGTCTTTCAAGCAGCGGTTTCTGCTGGATTGAGGGTGGCAAAGAAGGTACCCAACCTAGTTCGTGGTTTGCGAGAGAGACCGGCGGACATTCTATTTTATAAGGACCCTCCTTTAGCAGTTGATTTTGCCGTAACTAACCCACAACAAAATGCTTATTTTTCTATGGCTTCTGAGATCCCTCGCTATGCCGCAAGCAAGTATGCCACCTGTGCAAAGGAAAGGAAATATAAACGCAAATTAGAGGAGAATGGATACAGTTTTACGGCAGCAGTTGTTGAAACTTACGGAGGATGGAACCCACAAGGGGAAAAGCTAATTCGTTTCATTGCTCGTTCTATGTCATGTAGAAACGGTACCCCGTATTGCAGCACAGCGGGTCAGTTATTTCAGCGCGTGTCCGTCGCACTGATGAGAGGAAATGCAAAAGCGATCCTCGAAATTCTTGACGAGATGGGCCAACCCTTACTAGAGAAAAGTCTTGGATATTGTGACGACCCATCTCCGCGACTCTTTTCTATGAGCAACCTTGCACAGCCCGAGGCCCAGTCAGTTGAGGTAGTTCATGACTCCAATATTCGGACAGCTTCCGTCGTCAAAGGCGACCATTCTGAGGTGGACATGCCTGCCCTGCAACTCATGTCTCCACGACGACCTTCGGCATATCACTCAACATCTAAACAATCATATAATGCTTCTTTGCCACTTCAGCAATCACCAACAATTAAGGAGGGGTTGATATCGCATCAACCGAATATTGGTTAACATACCGATGGAACTGCAACATTATCCAGATTACCACTTGCACCACTTTCGAGTCTTCCATTTTGAAATTCAAATTTTACTGAAATACAACAAAATATTTTTGGCACTATTAAGACTAATCCACATGCAATTCAAAATCTTCTAAGTAATAATTTGGCTCAAGGACTTATGAGTAATCCTGCATTGCTTAGTTCAATTAAGCTCAACAATCCACAAATGCAAAGAGTGAGGAAGCAGAACCACGAGGTTTCACAATTCGTTAACAATCCGGATTTAATGCGTCAAACAATGGAAATGATTCGTAATCCTACAACTATACAGGAAATTACGAGAAACCATGATAGAGCCCTGATTAACCTTGAGAGTTTACCGAGCGGATATTATGTTCGACAGAGAATTTATCGCGACTTTCAAGAACCAATGCTTAATGTGGCACATGAGCAGTTTGACGATAACCCTCTGAATATTAATTCTAGCTCATATAGTACAGCTAACACTAGTCAAGTAGGAACAAAAATACAAACCTCCTGCCTAACCTGGGGGCATCTCAGAATACTACATTTCAAATCGATTCGTCTAGATCATATGTATCCAATTCAAACCGTTTAGAGTCGCCTTTGCAATCTACGTCAAGCGAAAACACTAATCGGTATTCTACGATGAACCCTCAACAATTATTAGTGGGCGCTGCTGAAAATCCTCACATGTTAATCGACATGTTGCGGGCATCCAGTTTTAACCCAAACATGTATAATTATATCCGCGATCCTGGTATTCTACTTAATCTGCTGCGTAGATATGAATTTATACAGGACGAAAAACAAAGAGAACAAGTACATCGTGTACTTGTTCTCTCTGTTTATAAGTCAGTGGCCAATACCTGGAATTCGTGCTCTATGCACAAATACTCGAGCATTGAGGACGATTGTACAAATTTTACAGAACCTAATTCGTCTTAGGGACACATCCCCACAAGTATTATCACAGTTGATATCTTCAAATATAAGCGGTCTAGTCGATAATCAAATGAATAGTCAACCTACTTCATCTAATGTGGATTCTATTCGATCACCAAGCAATAGACAAACACCTTATGCAACAACAGTATTTCAAAATTTACAATACTCAAATCAAGATTACACTGCTTCGTTGTTTCAACCATTATATTGTCTTCATCCCCAGCAACATCAGCCGACAAATCAACAACCAAACCAAACTCAAGAACAACTTTATGTATCCGAATTTGTACAAATGCAGACAGTTGGATTCCATAGCCGTGATACTAATCTTGAAGCGCTTGTTGCATCTATCGGCGACGCAAAAATGGCTGTAGAACAGCCATTTTTGCGTGAAGACTCATCAATGAAGACTCTTGACTTTTATTTGAATAAATTTTTAAGTTTAAATAAAAAACCATTTCAGTATATTTGATATATAACACTATTTCTGGGTTTCGTGATGCTCTTAAATGTTCCCTGAGCCGTTCAGAAACCAGACGTTGTGTTTCTGAACGCAACGTCCGGTTTTTTATGTTCAGAAATCGTACCTATTTCTGAACATAAATGGGTACGATTTTAGAACGCTTTATACAAATCTAGATTTAGTAGATATTAAAGAAGCATTAGTAAAATTAATTAATCTTATATTCGGAAAAAGATATACATATATATGTTATAATAATTATAACGCCTATCTAACAAAAATTAAACCATCAAGTAAATATAAATATATGGATAAAATATTAAATAATATTTTATTATTAAATAATAATAAATATTATTATTAAAATATTACCATTAACTAAAACTACATCTATATAGGTACATCTATATTTATACAAATAAAAGTTAGTCTAATAAAAGGTAATAGTATTAGAAAAATAGTGTAGGGTTATCGAAATTAATACTGGTATAAAACACTATTTCAGTATTAATTCTACAAAAGAATTTTTAGAACAGACAAAAGGAATAAATTTTCAAAATATAAATACATACGATTTTAGTACGCTTTACACAAATCTAGATTTAGTAGATATTAAAGAAGCGTTAGTAAAATTAATTAATCTTATATTCGGAAAAAGATATACATATATATGTTATAATAACTATAACGTATATCTAACAAAAATTAAACCATCAAGTAAATATAAATATATGGATAAAATTGAATTTTTAGAATTCTTTAATAGGGTTTTTTAGACAAGTAGAAGGTGTTTCAGTGGGAGAAAATAGTAGCCTAATTATAGCTCACGTATTTTTAAGCTTTGTTATTAATATTTCAACATCATATAAAAGTACAGTTTGAACACTATTAATTAATGAGATCAACAAATATTTCATATTTCATCTATAATACGACAGAACTTATGTTGCTTGAATCAATATGGTTATGCCTGAATGGTAATTTTAAAATCTAATGAATATTTCGTTTGAATCTAATGAATATTTTGGCAGTAAAGGTTTAAAGGATTTATTGATCAGTGATTGGCACATCTGGCGTGAATCTATTTTGAGACAGGAAAATTTTTAAACCATCGTATCGTAAGGGAATGTTAAATATTGTTTTAAATCGATCTATATCGACGACATCAGTTTTTTGGGAACAAGCGAGGATAATATTGTGTTGGACAAGTTTGTAAACGCTTCTGAATCGACATGGATAGTTCGTGGTATGAAGTTCTAGCGGTGCTGTTGTGCTTGAGTCAGAACGACGTAAGCCAGGTGAGGATCTTTGTCGGCTACTAATACCAACATCTCTATGCAAGTAGACCATTCATCTATTTTCCTCTTTACGAACATATTTGTATAGCATTTTGTACCAATAACTGAAACTAATATCTTAATTCCCTGAAAAATCGATTAATCGAGGATTAATGCATAGGTTGTATTCTACGAAAATCGATTGTGCGCCGCTGAGTATCTTCTCGCGTACGAACAATTGTCACTTTTTCTCATTAAGCCATAATCAAAAATTAGGAACGACTCGACGCACTGTATCCCAAATTGCCATAAGGTCATTTCCAAACTTCCGATAATGTAAAGGAGTCCTCAACATACCATCGATGTACTGTATTCGGAGCAGCGTTTGAAAGTACATTAATAAAGGAAAGAGACGCAGCGATAAACACAATCATGGAAAGCGGGTCACCTTAAGTAAAACCCTTTGAGGATTCTAAAAAGTTATTGTCCACTGTCAGGATATTGGGCATTTATAAATATTTCGTAGTATAGTGGATAAAGGACATATGAATTCGTCATTGTTCAAAGCGACCAAACGATTTATGCGATTAAAAGCGTTGGATGCATAACACTTGTAATTGCTACTAGCAAATAGTTCTCTTGTGGAATTAAATGATATTTCAATCCACATAGTCGACCATACATAATTGAATACAACCAGCCACTTTCTATAGTGGCTGGTTGTATAGCGGCTGGTTTCATTTTCGCTACAACCTTACCTACTATTCTTCGATCGGTCGTACATCTGGATTTTATCCAATGGAATTGGACGGCTTACTGTAACTGCCTCAATGTCGCAGAGGTTCAAGTTGACGGTCGCTATAGTTATTGCGAAATTGGCTAAGGATTTAGCAAGCCAATCAGAACTTTGACCAAAAGAACATGGTATACTCTTCCATGAAATGGATCTATTTCAGAAGGCTTTGGAACACCACGTCTAGATCTTGCGGCTGAACAAATATCTTTAGCGTCTCTTTTTAGAAAGCAAACAGGACGATGATCAGTTTTGATTCTTATTTATAATTAGTAATCGATCGCTTGCCTCACATTAAGGAATTCTTTCCTCAAACAGTAGTTCGGATATTCGGTTCTCTTTCCAAAGTAGGATTCGCCTTGTATGTGTTGACTTTATTGTGCTAGTCTTCCACGTTGTTGTCTTTGAAGCATAAGTTTTCATATAACAGTTATCTTCATCATGAGATACCTCATTTTAGAGTGATCAGAGTTAACTAACCTGATCAATTAACTAACTTGTGTTTTAATAATATTTGTTTTGTAGATGTTTTCAATAAAGCTACATTAGCCTCACTTTGGATCTTAACAATTTATTGAAAACATTTGTGTGAGCATTTGTTGTCAAGATGGTCCCAGTCGGAAAGGGATTGGTGAACGTTGATTATGCACGATATCTACAGCCAAGTAAACTTACAATAGACACAGAAGACCCAAACGGAGCGGATATTTGGAAACATTGGCTATCAACATTCGAAACGTTTATTGAACACATCGGAGCTCCGTGTGAGATTCGATTGACGTTACTGCGTAATTACGTTTCTCCTCAAATTTTCAAGTCAATTCAACAACTGTCTGATTATGCAGAAGCTATCAAGACGCTTCGATCGATGTTTGAGCGACCGACCAATGTCATTTATGCTCGATATATACTATTCGCGAGGAGACAAGAAGATGCAGAAGATATTCAACACTACACTAATAGTTTAAAGCAACTAGCCTCAGAATGTAAGTTCGAAGAAGTATCGGCACAAGATCTCCGAGACCAGGTAATTCTAAATGCGTTCATAACGGGTATTTCCTCAAGAAAATTAGAGAACATTTACTTGAAAACTGTACCTTAACACTAACAGACGCTTTTGAAATTGCAAAAGCTATGGAAAGTTCGGTAAAACGTTCAACGGTAATCGAAGGACCTTATTATCGACTAGCTCATGTTTCCGACAGCAGAAAGGAAGAGGCGGCAGATCAACTGGCACAAATGAATGATAGAGTAGTTGCAACAATCAAAAGTAATTGGAAGTGTTTTTTTTGTGGAAGTCAATCAAAGCATAGTCGAGAATCTTGTCCGGCAAAAAATTCAATTTGCCATAAATGTCAGAAGGAAGGACATTTTGCAAGAGCGTGTCGATCTTCACAATTCGGTCGTAATAAATACTCTGCGTGCATTTCTTCAATACTGTCTGACCGAGAAGCTGTAGAACAAATATCCATTTGCAACAAAAGAGTAGAGTGTTTGTTTGACACAGGGAGTTGTTATAGTTTTATTCGAACTGATATTGCGAGTAAGATGAAATTGCCTATCGTCAGAGATATACGGCCCATTACAATGGCCACCAATCGCTTCAAGACTTTAACTAAAGGCCATGTCACTACTTCCATCATCTACAAGTCCCAAATTTATAAAAACATTATATTTCATGTTCTGGACGACTTATGTACCTAAGCAATATTGGGGATGGATTTTATGAACGAGCATAAGAGTTTCAAACTAAAATTGAATGGTTCTAGAAACGAATTGGTAATTGCTGCTTTGTGACCTATAGATTTCAAGCCAGTTCGACCATTTTCACATCTAAATGAACATTGCATTCCTATTGCAACGGGGTCTCGCCGGTATAATCCAGCCGATCGTGATTTTATTCGATCGGAGGTTCAGAAGTTATTGAAAGATGGGATTATCGAACCTTGTATTTCACCATGGCGAGCTCAAGTGGTAGTTACGCGCTCGGAGAGACATAAACGCAGGCTTGTTATTGATTACTCACAAACGATAAATAAATATACATTGCTGGATGCCTATCCTTTGCCAAACTTACAAGATCTTATGTATGAAATTAGTAAATACAAATGGTTTTCTACAATTGACTTACAGTCTGCTTATCAGCAAGTTCCTCTACATCCAGACGATAGACTATATACTGCCTTTGAAGCAGATGGAAGATTATATTGCTTTGCGAGATTGCCCTTTGGTTTGAAGAATGCAGTGTCATGCTTTCAGCGATGTATGGATCACATGATTGAAACAAATAAATTAAAAAGTACATTTGCCTATCTAGATAACATTACAATTTGCGGAATGACCCAACAAGAACACGACGAAAATCTGGGCAAATTCAACAGTGTCGCTACCAAGTGCGGGCTCACAATGAATACAACTAAATGTGAATTTAACAAGAAAGAAATAAAGCTTCTCGGCTACTTAATTTGTCAAGGAGTACTGAAACCAGATCCGGACAGATTGCAGGCTTTACATGAACTCCCCCCTACGATGTCAGATCCTTACAACGAAGTATTGGACTCTTTGCTTACTACTCGTCTTGGATACCAGAATTTTCACAAAAGATTGAATTCTTGAGAAACGCTTCATTCCCTATGAACGCTGAATCAAAACTGTCATTTGAAAAGCTTAAAGCAGATATTGCGAGTGGTTCTTTATACCACATCGATAATGCTCAAGCGCTAACAGTCGAGACAGACGCTTCTGGAACGTGCATTGCGACTACACTGAACGGAGACGGTCGTCCGATTGCGTTTTTTTCAAGAAAACTTTCTGTAAGCGAGCAGAGATGGGCAGCAATCGAGAAAGAGGCTTTAGCCATAGTGGAATCCCTTATTAAGTGGCGACATTTTCTTATCGGAAGGCATTTTAAAATCATCACAGACCAAAGATCAGTTAGTTTTATATTCAATCAACTAAACGGAAGCAAGATAAAAAACGACAAAATACAACGTTGGAAAGCAGAATTGGCCAATTACGATTTTGAAATATTCTACCGCCCGGGATCTTTGAATGGACCAGCAGATACCTTATCTAGAATATGTGCTACTTCCAATTTCGATAGAGGATTACGAGAACTTCACGAATCATTATGTCACCCCGGTGTACGACGGTTAACTCATTATGTCAGATCACGGAATCTTCCATTCTCAGTAAATGATGTGAAAAATATTTGTGAACGTTGTGAAGCTTGTAAATTTTTTAAGCCTCGATTTTCAAATACCTGTACGGCTCATGTAATTAAAGCTACCCGCCCTTTTGAGCGATTATGCATAGATTTCAAAGGACCATTACCGAGTAATTCAAGATCCCGTTTCCTCCTTGTTGTGATCGATGAGTATAGTCGGTTTCCTTTTGCCTACGCGTGCCCCGATATGTCTGCTAAAACTGTGTGTCATTGTTTGGACGAAATATTTGCTATTTTTGGTTGTCCAGAATATATTCATTCGGATAGAGGTACGTCGTTTCTGTCATCGGATGTCAGACAATTTCTCAGTGAGAGAGGAATCGCTAGCAGTTCCACAACACCGTACAACCCAAGAGGTAACGGGCAATGCGAACGATACAATTCAACAATTTGGACAGCTATAACTACCACGTTACGAAGTGAACGAATGTCTATTCATCAGTGGCAAATAATATTACCAAGAGCACTCAATAGCATAAGGAGTCTTTTATGTACTTCAACCAACTACACACCTCACGAACGGATATTTTCTTACCCCAGAAAGAGTAATGAAGGCAAAACGTTTCCAAAATGGATGACCGATGGTGCATCTGTACTTGTCCGGAATCATAGACGTGAATCGAAATATGAACCAATAGGTTGTCCAGCTAAACTTGTGACTGCTAACAACAAATACGCTATCATCGAATATCCTAATCAACGACAAGGTGCGGTTTCTTTAAGGGACGTGGCTCCCGGTTTCGATATCGGACAACGGTTGTCAGGTGGAGATAGCTGCCAAAATCTAATGATAGAAGATCATGAATGTACGAACGATACATCACAACTTACAACTACTACTAAAGATGATATTGAAAGCAGCTATAACCCTGATACCAGCTACAGCGACGATAAAACTGTGAGTACGGACGACGATACTTTAAACGATACTTTCAAAATATCCGACGAGAAAGGAAATGAAATTCTGCAGAGCAACGAAAGACCCGTGCGAAATAAAGCTACTCCCGCGTATCTACGAGATTATGTTTGGCGGAGGAGAATGTCGTGAATTAACTAACTTGTGTTTTAATGTTATTTGTTTTGTAGATGTTTTCAATAAAGCTACTTTAGCCTCACTTTGGATCTTAACACAGAACGATGATCAGTTTTGATTCTTATTTATAATTAGTAATCGATCGCTTGACTCACATTAAGGAATTCTTCCCTCAAACAGTAGTTCGGATATTCGGTTCTCTTTCCAAAGTAGGATTCGCCTTGTATGTGTTGACTTTATTGTGCTAGTCTTCCACGCTGTTGTCTTTGAAGCATAAGTTTTCATATAACAGTTATCTTCATCATGAGATACCTCATTTTAGAGTGATCAGAGTTAATAGCGGTATAATATTCCGATAGGATATCTAGAAAGCTTAAACTTGTGTTGCATTTTGGTAATTTGAACAAGTTAGGTATTCTTTTTACAGCTTCGCAGTATGCAAATTTAATAATCTATGAATGATGTGATATTTTATTTGATGTTTCGATTTGGTTTGCGTTAACTGGTCCACTCCGAGTTTAATTCTCCATCAATCATGATTTAATAAATAAAGGATTTGTTAAATAATAAATTACATCGGTCGGAAAACTGTACAAAAAGAAAAACTAGGGTTTAAAAAACGATAGTCTTTGTATTGTTATCTATCAACTTCTGTTTTCTTCCAAAATCCTTACGGCCTCAGGTCCGGTGGGATCTGAATCCACTGGCTGCACCAGCGCGCCGCTCTCTGACTGAACCATTCAGGTTCTCTCACCCCCTAAGAGTTTAGTCGAGGCGGGCTATGGTCGGTAATCGCGAGATGAGGTACTTGAGAAACCTTAGTATTTGCACTGGAGGACATCCTCTTGAGAAGAATACTAATCCTGGGATAGTTAAAGTACCTGAAAGGCGCACATGGGTTTTCCCATTTAATTACAGATGCTGAGCTCGTTTCATGGCCCACCTAGCTCTTTTTAGGATACGTGTGAGTCTATTCACTTCACCGTAATGGTGAACCCTAGATATCTTACTCGATTTGTGGAGGTAGGGAGAGTATTGATTAATCAATATGGAAGATAAAACTGAGAGTGCTATTCTCTTATGTTTTTTCTTTGTGGCAAGGGCGCCATGAAAGACGACCGCTTGCGATCAATCACGATTGCTAAACGCATTGCTAACTTCATACAGAGAAGCGGTATTTCCAAAATTTTCTGGTGAACAATTGACACACGGTTGTTTTCGACGAGCACATATTCATGACTTACAAACGAGAACTAATTCAAAAATGATTGTAACGTTCGGACGATCAAAAAATTACAAAAAAGCTGCAGCTGAAGAAATGGCAAATTCTAACAAAAAAGAAGATTATCAGGTATATTCCGATTCATAAATCAACGATCCTAAGGTCAGTAATGTTTTCGTCGATGCAGGGGATAGGGAGTTATTCCCCCAATTCCTAAACTGGCCAATCTGGGCATTATAAAACTAATTAAGCCCCTAGAGAGGCACTTGATGTATAATGTTTTTATGAGAAAGTTCGCTTCTAATCAAAAAACAGTCATATAGAAACAGACATCAAAATTTATTTTGCTACACAAGATATCCTTGACGATTACGCACGATTTTTTATACTAATTTAAAAGAATTCGGTATGTTTGAACGAAAGCCTATCATGGCTTCACTGAAAATCACAAACCTACCGGTCCATTTGGACGAATCTGACATAGTATCGATGAAAAGTTTTTACAAAATATCTGATGTTCGCCCTTTGATGGGGAAAAATGGTTTCCCCATTTCCGTTGAATTCTGCTCAGCGCCGCTGAAGTATGCGGGATCCCTGGCCCACACAGCATGCAACCCATAAATGGGATTTAATTTAAACTTCAAAATTGTTAGCAGGTAAGAGTTTACTTATTCTCACTGTAGCCGGTGCCATTAAAGGGGGCCCTGGATTTCTAGCTGCATCCTATCTAGCTGCTCCACTATCCTTCCACTCATAACCTTTCCTCACATCGCTTGCCACCCGCTTTATTATCATTATCCTCTATGTCTCCTGTCGTCAAACCAAATCCCTCCAAATCATCAACTGCCAGCTCTTCTATCGTGATCTCACCTACTCACGTCAGTCGTCCTCCTTTACGGAAGCGCTTTGCTTCTCGCGATCGTTGCGTCATTGTTACTAATATCACGCCTTCTAACTCCTTATCTCCACAAGCACGTCTGGACCACGATGTTTCCGCCTTCAGATCCATCCTCTCGTCTATTGTTCCTGCGGATAAACCATCCTTTTTCAAGGACATTTATCCAGTCGCATTCATCCGTCTAAACAAATCTTCTCAATCTAATCATTCCCAGCCCCCTCTCCTAAAAATTGTTTTCAAGCATCGCTCTCACGCGTCTTCTGTCCTCTCTCAACGATTCAAACTCATGTCATCTTCAACCACTCGAATTTTCCCCGATCGCGCCCCTTCCGAAATCGCTCAAATCTCTTCAGCCCGCATCGAAAAACGTCGTCGCGAGGAAAACGGCGAAACTTCACTCGCCATCCGAAACATAGACGGAAATTTTCAAATTGTCCACACCCGTCCAAAAATTCGATGGCGCTCCATCTCTCCTATGTGTCTTCTCCACTAGTCTCTTTCGCCACAGCACACGGTTTCCGCCTCGGTCTCCTCAACACTAGATCTATTCTCAATAAATCCGATCTTATCCTCAACCTATTCACCAAGCAATCCATCGATCTCTTCTGCCTCACCGAATCCTGGCACTCAGATTCCGACGACCTTTCCATTCGCCGTCTGCTCTCTGCCGGTTGCTCCCTAGTCGAATCCGCCCGCCCCCTCAGCTCATGCCCTTCTAAATCCTCTAATCATGGCGGCATCGTCGCATTCGCGCGTCACCCAGCGTCTCTTCGCAAAATCAATCCCCCTTTCAGTCCTTGCTCTTTTGAATTGCTCACTTGTCGTTATTCTAACCCGATCACTCTAGATCTCGCCATTGTATACCGTCCTGGTTCATCAGCTCCTACTGCCTTATTTTTTACCAAACTCGGTAACCTCCTTTCTCATTGTGCTTTGTCCTCAATCCCTTCACTCGTTCTAGGCGACTTCACTATTCGCCTAGACGGACCCTCTTCCACGGATTCCATCCGGTTCATCAACATTCTATCCAACTACAATTACAAACTAATCTCCACTGCCCCCACACATATACTTGGTGGGGCACTCGACATCATCGCTGTCCCCGATCATTTTGCTGCCTACACCTCACTGTCCATCTCTGATCCTGGTCTATCCGATCACTTTCTTATCACCCTTGATCTCGCTCGCAACCACACCCCTCCTCACACACCTACAATCCTACGTCGCCCTTGGAGAAATCTTGACCTTTCCCTTCTCCGCTCTGCCTTACTCAAATCGTCTCTATCATTACCCACAATAACATATTCATCTCCTCACGATCTCGCCTTTCTTTTCGATTCTGAACTCACATCCACTCTCGATATTCTCTTGCCCTTCAAGTCTCACCCACACCGTCGCTTGCACCGTGCCCCATGGTTTGACATCCAATGCCTACTCTCAAAAGCGTCGACTCCGCCATGCTTTTCGAGTCTATCACCGCTCTCTCAGACGCGATTTCCGCTCGATCACTCCGTCTTTCCGTGATTCCTATCTTGCTCTTCGCCGGTCTCATCTCAACCTACTACGTACCAAATGCAACTCCTTCTGGCAGCATAAAATCATCACTTCATTCAACTCTAAGACTCTCTGGCATACTTTTAACTCAATCCTGGCTCGTTCCTCTACGCCTTGCAACATCAATGCTAATGATTATTCGTCATTTCTCCAGACTAAAGTATCCACGCTGCTCTCTCACACCCCGGTCTCCATCCTATTCCACTCTGCCCAGTCTACTCTCATCCTTCCTGAACTCTTTCATCTTCTCCCTGTATCACCTACAGAAGTATCATCTGTCCTCATGTCCTTGCCCAACAAAACCTCACCTGCCGATCCCCTGCCTACCCACATATTAAAATCTATATGCTCATCGATATCCCCATTTCTCACAACCTTGTTTAACTCGTCCATCCGCAGTCGTATCTTCCCTTCACACTGGAAATCCGCAATCGTTCGTCCCCTCCTTAAGAAACAATCGCTCGACCCCTCCCTTCCTTCTAGCTATCGCCCCATTTCACTACTCCCTACTCTTTCTAAGCTCTTAGAACGCCTCATCTTAATACAAATCAACGCTTATCTCTCCTCATCCAATCTGTACCCTCCTTTCCAATCCGCTTTCCGCTCTAATCACTCGACAGAAATCGCATGCATAAAAGTGTACAACGACTTACTCATTTCTCGAGACAAGGCTCTATATAGTGTTCTCATCTCCCTCGACCTCTCCTCCGCATTCGACATTGTCGACCACTCCGTCCTCCTTTCTCGCCTTCGTTATGATTACGGCTTTTCTTCCTCCTCCGTAGCTTGGTTCGCCTCATATCTATCCGACCGTTCCTTTCGCGTCTGTTCTAATTCATCATCCTCCCCTCCCATCCCTATTTTTTGCGGGGTTCCACAAGGTTCAGTCCTAGGTCCCCTGCTTTTCTCTCTTTTGCTTGGCGATCTCTCTCCATTTATCAAACCTTACTCCTTTAACGTCATGCAATACGCCGATGACATTCTAATCTATGCTCATGCACCCGCACATCGCATACACGATATCGCCATTTCTGCCTCCAACTGTCTCTCTTCTATCTACAAGCGTCTCTCCAATCTCCATCTCGTTCTAAACGCCGAAAAGTCCAAAATAATGTGGATCCTTCCCCGAAAACCAAGCATATCTCCTCCCATTGTATCTTTTGCCTCATCGATCATCCCTGTAGTCCACAATCTCACTTTCTTAGGCTTCCATTTCGATGTTAACCTTTCCCTTAAACCCTTCGTCCGTGACAAGGTCTGCTCGTCTAACTTAATTCTTCGTGACATCCGCCGTATCCGCCCCCTTATCGACTTCCGTTCTTGTATGTCTCTTCTTTCATCGCTTCTTTTCCCTAAAATCGATTACTGCCTTAGCCTTTTCGCCAATTCTCCAAAATCCATCATCCTACCCCTTACAACGAATAATCAACACCGCCGTTCGAGTGCTCTTTCGCCTCCGTCGCTTCGACCACACATCCACATATTTTGCCCAACTCTCCTGGCCCACCATCCACATCCGCATCAAACTCCGCCTTCTTCTCATTACTTTTCGTCTCATCGCTGTCGGCTCCCCATCGTTCATCAACCTTCCTTTCTTAGACGATACTCGCCCCACCTCGCTATCGCTTCGTTCCTGTCATACCCTCTTACTCCACGTTCCTAATTACTCCAACAACTACGGTCTCCGATCCTTCCTCGTCGCCGCCTCACTCGCCTGGAATCAACTCCCTCTCGACGTCCGCCGCGCTCCCTCTTTTATCACATTCAAACACCTCCTCCGTTCACACCTTCTCGACACCTGATTCACAGTTTTGTTTTTGTTGTGGTCATGTAAGCGTGCGCTGGCACGCATTTGCCACGTTAAAATAAATCTTTTTTTTTACCTGTGGGTGTGTAGCTCCTCCTCTTGCCTAGCTGTTGCGAACGGCAGCAAATGTATGCCCCCCATCCTGCTTTAATTGTGGGGGGAGACATGCGGTCTGGAGTAGGAGATGCTGTATCTTTAAGGCATACTCCAATAAGTTTGTCTCGGCTGGTTCGAGAAAACTCATTTCCTTTTCATATGCCGCTGCCACGGCTCCTTCGTTCGCCGGTTCCAGAATGTCTGACCATGAATTATTTCGCGTGATGAATATTAGGGCAGCAGCTTCCCGTAAAAAACTAAAGAGCTCGTGATGTCCTTATTCTCAGCGCTCCTTAAATCACCCACAGTTCCGGTGAGTTCTGTGATTCCAGTTTCTAAGAAGAGGGGGCATCGGCCAACCCCATCTCCTACTTAAAGATAGGGAAGTTGCTGAAGGTAAACGGGGAAATGAAGACGCTGCCCTAGGGCAAGTACTTACACTGGACGGAGCTGGTGACGGGAAGGGAAACCTTCCATGCACCTAGCTCTGTCTAGGTAGGCAATCCCCCTATCCAATTAATCCATCACAATGCAGAGTACTCGTGAGCCTTCTTCACTGAATATCCTTCAGTAGAATTTGGGAGGTGCTTCTGTCCTTAGACTTCTATCTAATAGAGATGCAGATGTTATAGTCCTTCAGGAGACGCAGTCTATCCTTCTCCCCCAGGACGTTACTCGATTTATTCAAAAGCATATATGTTCCCACTATACTCCGTACATTACCCCACCTCACTCCTCTTCATCTTTATGACTCTTGACCTTAGTTAAGTGCTCCTTAAAGTCTTCCCGCCTTTTAAATTACTCGTGTCCAGCCATATCTTGTTCGGTAGTCTCTCTGTAAAAACGGTGAACGCCTCAGTCTAGCCAATGTCTACATCCGTCCAGGAGAGATTCACAAGAACCGTGACCTCCTGGATGGTATTATTGATAGCGGCTATGACATGGTACTATGTGACTTCAACGACAGAACTTGTCGTTGGATTAATGCAGGACTCCGCAGAGCAAGGAACGGTTATCTTATTCACAAACCACCTTCTCCCACCAATCATTGCACATCAACGAATTCACTCCTCGACTTATTACTGATCCAGAGGTGGTTGTTAAAACCCTTATATACGGAGCAGTCGCGACAACATCTGTCCACCTCTCATGACCTAATCGCTGGCGGATAGAAGAGGATACGTTGATTCAAAGGTGATTCCACTTTGACCCGATCAGAGTGGCTTTCTTTCTGGCTGCTATCCAACGCTTCCCCCGAATTGGTAATGAGAGTTTTACCGGATTTAATTCCTACCTCTCTTCGCAAGCTACCGCATTTCTATCGACTACCTACAAAATGTCGCATTTACAATCCCACTCCGACGAAACTCAAGGTCATAGCAAAAATTGCTGAACCTCCATAATCTCTATGCTTCCGCCAAACAGGCCCTTTAGAATGAATACTGGGCTACTAGACATAGGTTCCAGCTGAGTAGGGATAGGGCGAGTATTGCTCGTCTTAACCCTTCTCAGTATTTTTGGAAGATATTCAAGAAGGAGAAGTTTGTTTTTTGGAAGGATAGGGCATTGGGTTAGATCGGTAGTATAGGCCTTGAAAACGTTTTTTAAGAGTCACTAGCCCTACACAATTATGGAGCCACGCAATTACCTCAACCAATCCCGCCTTCGGGTGACTATAGGAGTAGAGACTTATCTGTCACAGATATTCTCAATGCCTGGGGGCCTTTTCTGGGCACATCTAAATCCGTCGCTCCACTCTCTTATCCTGTCTGTCAGATTTTGACAGCCGAACCAAAAAGGGAGGTGTCCGTTACAATGCTATTAGCCACCTCATCCGATGTGGCCGGCATCAACATTAGCAGGAGAATTTTTATTCCTAAAATGTATCCAGTCTCTTGTCCTAAAGACCTGCGGCCCATTTCGATTCAAAATTCCCTCGTCTCGATCTACGAAAAAGCGCTTGCGCGTAGAATCTGCGATCATCTGAGTAGGCGAAATTTAATTCTACCTGGTTTCCATGAATTCGTCAAAAGTCGCTCGGTCCGGTCCATTCAGCGGTTGGTGAAGTGCATCGGTTTTGTCAGGAGAATAAGCATCAACTCGCTGTGGCTGTTTATCTTGATTTTCCGCTGCATTTGACTGCATCTCCATTCCCTTTGTTATCTCGTATCTCAGGTCCCTCAGGTTGCCTGCAAGAATTGTTAAGAGGGTGGAGATACTGCTGCACTCCAAGCGATTCGTTTATGAACACGACCCTGATGCGCGTCAGTTCTACCCTATTACGGATGTGCCTCAGGGTTCCACTCTCTGTCCTATCTTATATCTTGCTGCCTCCATTGAACTCTTTAAAGTATTTAAACGCGAACAACGTCTAGTCGTATATGCTGATGATACCACAGCCCTGTTTTCTGGACGCAGGTGCTAAGACGTAGTCTCAGACATCAGCCGTTTCTTTTTAAGATTAAAAGACATAAGTCCAATCTTATTTTAAACTCCGCCAAATCGCAGATGGTTGTCTTTCATGGCGCCTCTGCGACTAAGCAAAAGCTCAAGAGATTAGCACTCTCTGCCTTCTCCTCCATTTTGATTAATAAACCCCTCCCTATATTCACGAGTCGAGTAAAATACTTGGGGTTCACCGTTACGGTGAACTGTTCGTCGAAAGCTGACCTGGATAGACTCAAACGTATCCTGAAGAAAGCTAGGTGGGCCCTGAAACGGGCCTAACATCTGTTATTGAAAGTGAAAACCCAGGTGCACCTTTGTGGCACCTGGGCTATCGGATTAGTTTTCTTTTTGAAAGGTCGTCTCCTAGAGCAAAGACTAAGGTTTCAAAGCTTCTTGTCTCTGGTTTACCCAGCATAGTCCGCGCCGATTGGAATCTTCGGGGGGTGGGTGGAGAAGACCCCGGGTGGTTCAGTTGGAAAGCGGTGTGTTGGATCGGTTGGGGGGGGCTCAGATCTCCCTAGATCTGTGGTCATAGTTTTGGAAGTTGAAGACTAAAGTAAATGGCTGGTTGAATTGACTATGTTTTGTTGACTAGTTTTCTGTCTTTCCATGTTTTCTCTTCGATTTTTGTGTATTTAAAAAAGTCTTTATTATTATTTACTTACAAACGGCAGCTTGACCGTTGCATTAACGACTTTTTAAAATACCTGTATGGATTCCATTCGGCATAATACTTTTCAGTTGTCAGGTGTGATTTGTCAGTTGCATGGTTTTATAATGCAATTATAAAATTTATTATAATTTGTCAGTTGCATTGTTTTACATATTTTGTCAGTTGCATGGTTTCGGCATGGGTAAAAGTTAAGGAATTGCAAAAAATAAAATGTCGTTTGCATTGAAATAATTCAATTATTATTTGTAATTCAAATATTTTTATTAAAGATTAATATTATATAGAATTTAAAGCATAACCAAGAGACTGTTAGGTTTATCCGCTCTTGTCAAACTCAATAATTTGCACTTGAAGATTATTGCATTGGACGCTATAATCACATTTAATATAAGATATTCAGTTGACTGCCATTCTGTGAATATAAGAATAATTTTTGTTTACTATTTAAACAATTAATATAAAATCGTGATATTAAACATTATCTTTTAAATATTTAATGTCTGAATATTCAATAAATCTTTAATTTAAATTGAGAACTTCCTTAATTTGATTTCTTTCGATTTTAGATTTGAATGTTTTAATTTTGTTTTATTATATATCGTGTTAAATACTGTGGTCATGAGGTAATATAACAAGTTAAGTTCGACACGAATGCAATTCTTTACGATTTTTATGTGTTCAATAATAATCGTCTTTTAAAGTACGTTGAATATTTCATTCACTGTGAATAAAATATGTGTTCTTTTTAAATAATGTTGATTTCGATTGCAATTTGTAAGGTTTAAAATATTATAAAGTAATCGTTTCGTTTTTTATTACCTCACTGAGTTATTGTAAATATATTTTAAAATAAAATATATTATATATAAAGTGGTAGCAATAAATTTTGAAATTTTATAAGAAAAAGTAGAATATGAAGCTACAGTGACTTATGACTATTTTAAGTTTGACGTTTTTAATTTAAAACTCACGTTTTTAATTCTCTACTCAATTCACAACTTAATCAGAAATTTCTTCAGAAATTTATTAGTCACAGTGATGACCATTCACAATTTTAGAGTAAATCTACAATTTATCGAACACTTATTATATTATATTAGATATTTGTATATATTTGTATATAATATATATTATATATATTTGATATTTGATATTTATTTGATTTATTTCGTCAGTATTATTGAATATATTTTTTTGTGGTTTTTTGGAATAAATTAAAAAGGTGAATTGTATTTTGTTTCAGATTGAATATGAATGGATTTATATGCGGTGGTCATTTATTGATAAATGCATTTCATTTTGAACATCTTTATTTATTAAGTTAAATTAAATTTAGCGCACAACCTACATTAGTAGATATAGATATATTTGAAGGCTTTAACGATAACTCGCTGCACTATCTTCGTTAGTAAAAAATCATTTGCCAAGTTTTCCTGTTTGTATGCATTCGCTATAGAATTTTTTGCTATTTTGCCACTACGATTGTCGCACGTCAATCGTGCATGCATTAGAGATATGTTTCTCTATGTACAAGTCGACAGCGTTCGCCTTTTCCACTTTTTGAATCCCTTTGATTTCCCGCAATGTATATGGCGTAGAAAGCAATTAATTCATCGCAATTTCACCTTAAAATAATCTTAATTTTAATCACGCCATCGTGTACTCTTTGTATAGACTAATGTATTATCACAGAAATCATGACCGTCGGTATTCTTTCGGTTTTCTGTCGCTATTATCAGATAAAATCTACTTTTAGCACAGTGCGTATTACGTTTAAAAAAAGCACGTTTTACAGATTTGTGCGTAATCGTATTAGCCGTCGTTGTTCACCTAAAATAATTTAAGTTGTTCACTTAAATTATCTATTACATAAACAGAGAATAGTGAACACGTCCTTTATGAGAAAGAAAACATTGTAACCAAGTTGTATTGCGATCAAACCAAGTACGTAAGCGTTTTCCGGCATTTTTGAAGCACTTTTGACACGGCGAATTTTCGCCACAAAGTTAATGATTGTTAATGATTGTTTTAATTCATTAAAGGTAAGCAAAACATAATTTTTTGACGGTTCTAAGACACTTAATCGCATGTTTAAGCTGCGAAAGTATACAGTTAGTTATAGGTATTGAATGATTATTTAATATTTTGTCGCATGTTTAAGCTGCAAAAGTATACTGCTAGATATTAATTGATTATTTAATATTTTAATTTAATAATTAAATATTTTGATTATTAAATAATTTGAGACTTTCCAACCTTATTTTACTTGGGTTTCTTTTTGTTAATATTTTCTTACGTGGGTAACCTACACGAATGTACACGATTAAAGCCGTCGATTGAGGTTAAATCCGTATTATAAGTTTTTCTTCTTCAACAGCGATGATGTCATTTAGCAAGATTATTAACTTGATATAAAAGTAAATTATATAAAATCTTAATTATTTATAATTATTTATTACTTTAATTTTATTTAGCTCATTTTTAATTTATAAAATACGAAGATTCAGTTGGCTGATTTGATTATTTATTGTTTAATTAATTATTATATAATTGTCCAATGATACGTTCGATGTGCTATTCAATTGTTCAGGGCGTTTAAACATCGAGAGGAATAATATAATGTTATAAATGTCAAATATAATGTTATAATGTTTAAACGCCCTTAACAATAGTATTTAATTATTTAAATTATATTTATCATTATTTTTAATTTATAATATAAAATATGTATACTTAGTTAGCTGCCATCTAATCCTGATAGTTTATTAAATTATGAATAATATAAAATATGTATACTCAGTTAGCTGCCATATAATCCTGATAGTTTATTAAATTATATTTTACTTGTTCACTAATAATTTCGTTTAAAATAATTATAATTTATTTAATGTTTAAATATAATCATTTTTATATTTCAATTATTAAAACGAAAAATTGAATATAATAGCTGCTTTGCTTTTATGTATTCGACTATTTGACCTTCAAGTTTATTTATGAAAATAGATAAAACTTGATCTATCAAATTTTATCTGTAGTTTAATTCGTGCATTTATGATGTAATTATAACATACATACTCCTGTCGGTTACAATGCATTATTTACATTATGACACTACTTTGCCAAATTCTTCCAGCTTCATTAGTTTTAACAAACCAAATTCTTAGCAGAACTAAAAACGCTAATCTGAAAGAAACAAATATACACGTGTCCGCGTTAATTTAAAAAGCTGAAAATTGAAAGAACAAAATATCTTGAAAATATGGAAGTTAAATAAATGTTTTATTTTAAGTTATTGTCTGAAAATATTTAGCCTCAAAAAATTAAAGTAATGTTTAGTGATGTTTAACTAAAGTAAATTTCTGAGGTTTCAAATCATTAGCTTAGGCATAATTAATTACCCACACGAGCAAATTTCTTTTATATAAATTTTTACAACGTTTCGGTCATACACAGTAACCTTTATCACGATAGTAGTTTTGTAAAACTACTATTATATATTACTATATTCTTATTCTTCAGCTTGTATGAAGGTCATCTAGCCATCGTTGCTTGGGTAAACGTTTCGGACGTTTACCTCTGATCTCGTACTTTAAGGCGGTATTTGCAAGGGAGCAATATATATTATTGCTACTTTTATTATCTATTATATATTATTAGATAATAGATTGTATATTGCAAGGGAGTTATGTATTAAATATAAACCAATATTATATATTAATATAATATTAATATTATATTATTTTTTTGAGCAATTTATGAATAATTGTAATTCATTGAAATGTGGATTGATTGGAATAATAATTCTGTAATTACAATATTAATGTAATGAATACAAGAGTCGGGTATTTATAATAAATGAGTTAGTGAATGATGCTCTTACTAAATGATTAGGCATAATAAATTATCCACCGATCAAATTTCTTTTATATAAATTTTTACAATGTTTCGGTCATACACAGTAACCTTTATCAAGATAGTAGTTTTGAAAAACTACTATTATATATTACTATATATTATTTAATATAAACTAATATTATATATTAATATTATATTATATTTTTATAAGATTAATAATAGTAAGATTATTGCAAATATAGATTTTGCTTTAGGATTTATAAAAGTCTTATAAACATCTTTTCGTGTGCTTACCACTCGGAAATGGCGTTGTCGAAAATGATAGGTTACTTTATATATTCATATTTTACAGTTTGATCCAAAACATTTGACCGTCTTGTAAATTTTTCAGTTTACGACAGATAATATATGCCTTGGCTTCCTTTGCTCGTGCTGCGAGTCTTATTATTTTTTTTAATATTTTGTTAAAACGTTTCGTCTTTACTTAAGTCAAGAAACATATGTTCTGTATAAAACTCATATATTAAAGGATTTTATTATACCAATGCAGAATGGCGTATAAATTTTTTAAATATTTTGCATAATAGTTCGAGAGGAGATAAAAATTGAAATTTTTAAAATTCTAGTTTACTAAGAAAACATTCATTTAATAAGAGGATGAAATTAACAAAGCAAAATGATTACCATGGAAGGTTGCTAGCGCTGAATAGAAATACTCTATTATTCGATAGTTTTATTAAATCCATGTTTACGAATAGTTCAGTTTTTAAGGATCGAGTATAATCCTTTTCACTAAAAATATCAAATGCCCAAGCACAAACACGCGTTTACCATTTGAGTATTTTTAGCCTTACAAATTAGATCACTTAAATGAGTGACTACATATTTTGTATTTTAAATGAATTTAAAAAATAGAAATATATTAATGTAGAATTGTTATTAGTCCGGATTTTTATAAACCGAGCAATTGTATATCATGTGTCATAATAAGAATAATAATCTTATAATAAGATTATTATATTTTTTATAATTTATTATTCATTTGATACAATATTCGGTTCCCTCAAATGGGCCTTTCTACAACCAATAATAATTACGTCATTATTTTATGTGATTGGACCCGAGCTGGTAGGAAAATACTCTACAGGCAAACCGCAACAAGAATGGGGAGATCTTATACAAACAGACGAGGATCGTGTGATTGCGAACGAAATTCTTCTCTCGTTATTATATTATAATGTTTTTATTAATAATTTTGTTTAGTCATAAAACACACAACCAAAAAATATGGTCTGATCACAAAAATGAGCTCAAACGCTCATAAACTAAATCATAAGTCATTATTTTTCACGTCATCAATGTTACAGGAATCATTAGTGTCGATCTCGGCATTCGTAAACATGCCAAGGCAAACAGAGTAAGTGGAGATCGAAATATTGACTTTCATGCTAATTAATTGGATAAATGTGTCATAATACAGATTGAAGATCGTAAGGAGGTACTACTACGTTATCAAATTCCAGACCATGATAAAGCCCAGCATAGCAGTGAGGCCACCACATACGAATGCTATATTTCCACTGTTAGTGCTGTGAGCGAAATTTAGATGACAGATTAATTTTAGATTAAAGGGCTAGATTTAGCGTTAAAATTTGCTGTCTGATGAGCAGCAATTCATCGTCAAATTATAATTTCACACTACAACGGATAAAATAATTAAGTATTATGAGAAATGCTTTTAATATCATTTTATTTTTAATTAAAAATAAAATGGAATTAAGGAACAGTATCAAAAGATATATATATATATATATATATATATATATATATATATATATATATATATATATATATATATATATATATTAAAAATTATCCCTCATTTTAGACGTAATTATAACTTATATATTTCAGTATTTGTGTCCGTTTCTCTTAGCTAGATGATTAACCTGCATGCTCCTGTCAATCCATCGCCTCCAATATTTACAGCTCAGCTGTACAGTCCATTTCATAACAAGCCGGCAATTATTGAAATTCCAAGCCGATCGCATGTATGTTTTTTATGGAGAAAAGTTGTAGTTTAGATTTTAATGTTTACTGTTCAAAATCCACTCTATAATAGTGTGTAATAGTGTTGCACTCTATAATAGTTTGTCTTAATTTTATAATATAAAATAGATCTAATTTTAATATTTATAACTATAGTTAAAATTTTTACTTTTTAAAATTACAAAAAAAATCATATGCTAGTCATAAAATGTATAGTATCTACTATTTAGAATATCTAACATTTAAATAACTTCGATTTCCTTATAGAAGGAAATTAGCTAAACTAGATATAAGACTAAACTATTTATTTTTATTTCAATTTTCTCGGAAGGTTTATTCTATTTTTAAAATTTCATTTTTAAATAGTTATGACTATTGGAAAGTTATCTTTTTATGATAATTGACGTCACTTTAATTTTAGTTTAATTTTAGCTAAATATATAAGTTTTTTAATTTAGTATGGAAATCTAAAACAATATAGTTTTTGATTTGATTCACTTAATTTTCTGTGCTCGTATCCCATTAAAAATAACAAAACACAAATTTTATTTTATTTTCAAATGTGATTGCTTATTAATTAAATTAATCATTGCTAATTATAAATATATAATCATTTATATATCATTTAAAATATAATCATATATTAATCATTTATAATTATGTGACTAAATAAATGCTTACTGTTCGATATTTGTCATTCCACACTCGTTAGTGTCGTATGTTTTTATGAGAAAAATATTAAAGGCAAATGAAGAATAGTAAAATAGAGATACGAACATCACTAAAATATTCCCCTACCCAATTAGAGATTTATAATTTATAAATCTCTAATTTATAAATTAGAGATTTTATAAATCTCTAATTTATAAATTAGAGATTTTATAAAATCTCTAATTTTATAAATAGAGATTAATATAATTATCTTTCATGCTTAATCTTTGTTCATATGACCATTTTCTCAATGTTCCGTTATTTTCCTCAAACAATGAACGACATTTTTTTATTGCCGCTCTGAATAAACTACCTTCTGTCATCGCTCAACTGCCTTCTTTCCATCCTTAAATACACTATCCGCTCTGTTTTGTCCCTTAATAATTGATTCAATTATTCTAACTTTTTAAAACTCTCCCATACGTTCCCCCACATCAACCTCTTATCATTGTTCATACTTTTGTTTTTGTTGTTATTTTGGTAGTTTAGTGGACTTGTGGACGTATATCTACAAAAGCCACATTAATAAACCTGTACTTTAATTATAAAAATAAATTTTAATGGGGTTAACTTAATTTTCCCCGTTCATTTTCTACTATAAATAACTAAACAACATTTTTTATTTTTAAATCTGATTGCTTAAATTATTTAAAATTTATTTTTTTTATTTGACTGATTAAATTAATCAAATAAAATTAACTTAATAATAAAATTAAATTAACTTTATGCTATTAATGCATTAATAATACATTAATGTATTTTGCATTGCTTTGAATTATTAAGTCGGTGTAGTTGACATTATGCCATATGCATGGAAGACTCTAATTTAATTTCTATCCAGTAATTTGTCAACCGATATATGTTGGTATTTGCAACACTTCAGTATTAACGTATTAAAATGAAGGTTGATTAACATGTTTCTCTTTTCGGTTTGTAATTTTTCTTTGACAAGAAAATGTGATCGTTTTCAAATTTCTTTTGTACACAATTTGGATAGCATCTAGTTGTTAAAATGTTTGATAAGGACTTATACTCATTATATGTCAATTACATTTTAACAGTTCTTATGTTATTTTATGTAAGTATATCGTGTACGATTGATAGCATTGAACATAATTTAATTGTTTCAATATCGATCGATAAATATTTATTAACAATAAAATTGCCAATCAAGCTTCAAATTAAACTATTTAGTACTTGGAAATCTCTTTTAATTCATATTTATTTAGGTCAAATTGGAAGCTTACATAAGATTGTATTTTACACTTGTAAGGTTAGTATATATTAAATATAAGGTTTATTAATTATTTACTGCATAGACTGAATTGACTGTATTTATTTACAGAGAATATTCCACTAAGCAATTAACTGTAATTAATTATTAATTTAAATTTTTTAATTTTAATTAATTATTTAATTTTTTGATATCAATAATTTTAATTGTTGATAAAAAAATTTCAAGGAAAGAAATTCTTATGACAGATCTTTATCATGATCTTAAATTATAGTTCATATTACGCTTTTGCTTGTCAAGCAGCTGCTGTACAGCTTCTGTTTATTAATATTAATTTTGAATTTCGTATTTATTTTTTATTTCATAATGTATAGACACCATGCATATTTCACAATAAAATACCCTTATAATTACCTAAATAATTAAAATATAATTACAATTACCATAACAATGGTTTCGCTTGGAAACCGAAATATTGGTTTTAACAACAATGTTCTGTCGGCGGATGCCTTTTCTTCTTTCAACATTAATATTTTTAGTTTATTATTTATTATTTGAGATAAAAATAAATTATTATTATATTATTAATATTTATCTTTTGAGTGCGACATTTTACATAATAATAGTAATACTTTTAAAATTGTCCTTAGATACGTCAAAAGTAACTCACAATTCGATTGTTGAGTTACTATCCACATTTTTCTACTCAATAGTAAAATACAGATATGAATTTACCATTTCATTACATTTTAGCTTTCAATATAAATTTTTGAATATCATTTAAATTGTTGTAACACTTTTTCTACGAGAATGTGTTTTATATGGCTTTCAATCTAATAGTTTTATAGCAATTAAATTTTATAAAATTTACAAACAATAAAGATATGATAAGAGAATATATAGAATCACTTAAGTTAAATAAGTAACGCTCAAACGTGCGATAATGGGAAATAATCTTTTAATTGACTATTAAAGTCAATAATAGTCATTGTAATATTGTAAACTCCGTGTTAGGTGTTAAAACTTCGACCATACACTCTATTAAGTAAGCGCACGTAAAAATTACAAGGTCGCTTGGTTTCGAAGGACTAAGGGTACTCGATGACAAAGATGTTCATCAGCATTGTTTATATTCTGGAATATGAATAAGCAATTTATGATTATATTATTTATATAATTTACAGCTTTTCCTAGATTCAAGTATATTTAATATATTTAATATATAATATTTAATTGCCTTATTTATTTTTAAAATTCTTATTTTAGAAATACTTAGAGAACTGTATATTTTTATGTATTTATAAATCTTGTAAAGACTTATGAATGTTAAATATAAAATTTTTATAAAATCTTTAAGTATAATAAAAATTTATAATCTTTATTTATCATTATTATTTATTAATAAATTGTTAATTTTTATAAGTCTTGTTAATTATATATATATTTTTATAAATTTGGTTTATAACAATTTTAAAATTATTGAATTGTTTATTCAAAATATTCGATTTTCATAAAATGAAATTACGTAAAATGAAATTATTTATGCTATAAACTTTTTGTAAATTAAAAGATTTTTGGAACAGTTTAATTCTTTAAATTTATAGAATGCTCGATAAATGCTTTAAGAATTATCAATCAATAATAAAATATTAAAATGACTTTAATTTATGATAGTTTTGTAAACTCTAAAACTTGTTATTTCTTCGTTACATTTCTTACATTTTTTTGTAAGTTGCTTCTTACATTTCTTAATTTAGTTTTATATCTTTTAAATTTTGATTTCACCTTTTTATGAAATTTTTTATTTTATCTGAAGTAAAAATATTATTAAAATATACTCAAAAATACAAAATAAAATATTCAATGTTAAAAATATATTTTTAAATTTGAAAAATACAAAGAAATTATAGCGAAATTATATTTTTTAGTAAAATACAATATATTATCACAAATACAATGCTTTTAGAATTTTTTCTAACTGTTAAAAAGTTAAAGACTTATTTATTATTTTGTCTGTAAGTTTTCCATTTCGCTTTGTTAGTTTATAAAATGCAACTCAATATTTAAAAAATGTGTACACTTCTCGTTTCTTATTTTGTTAAGATCTGCATGGATTGAATTTTTCCAGAGGGACAAAAGATCCGTAAACAGCGTTTTAACTACATACACTAAGATTGGGTAAGTAGATTAGCTCAAAAATAGTTTGATACTATTTTTGAAATACTATTTATGATAATATTTTTTGATAGCACACTTGAAGAGCTACAGCGTTATGTTGATGAATTTAACAAATTGTCTTTTCAATTAAGACGACAAGCTTATGAAGTAAGTGGTTCTCAAAATATCTAATCGATTTACTGTTCAACTATTAATTTTATTATTTTTACTTTTGTAAATTACGCGGTATCTCTTTAATTTAATACGTCCTTTTTTGAACTTAATGAAGTTAAGGTAGTCTCAGTTTTAATTGTGACTAAATAAATGCTTACTTTAACTCACACTCGTTGGTGTCGTATGTTTCTATCAGAACAATATTAAAGATTATATTTTTAATTTTAAATATTAAAGACAAATAAAGAATAGTATAATAGAGATACGAACATCACAAAAAATTCCTCTTCTCTAATCAAATTAATCAAAATATTTAGGATTCTAAATTGATAAATTCTATATTCTAGATTGATGGGCGTTATAGTTATATCCTAATATAAGATTAATTTTTCTAACGCTTCTTTTATAAAGCGGACTAAAATCGTATGTATTTATATTCTGAAATTTTTTTCCTTTTGTGCTCTAAAAATTCTTTTGTATAATTAATACTAAAATAGTGTTTTATACCGTTATTATAGGAACGAAGAATAAGAAAATATCCTTTATTTGATAAAGATTCTATATTTCGATAGCTCCTGCTATCATCATCAGGATTACAAAAAAATGTTTCACAACATTATACCAGTATTAACCTTGATTATCCTACAATATTTTTTGAAGTGTGCTTTAATTACTTTAAGTATTTTATTCCTATAAACAGAAAACGGTTTTAATGTACATTTAAAACCACTATGAACTTATTGGATTTTTGTGTAATTTTGGATTCCAATAATGTATGGTTTACCTATATATAGGTAAACTGATTATAATTTTACTATATAATTTTACATATTTTGGATGCTAATATAATATAGGTACACATTTCAGCTGTGAAATATACACAGCTGTAGTGACACAGCTTTAATATACTGTAGAAATATGTGACTTTGTTTTTAGTCACATATCATATTTTATTTAAGCATAATATTAATTCAAAAAAATTAATTTTTGTGAATGAATTTTTTAAGGTTAATTTATATAAATTACACAAATAAATTGTTACAGGAATCTAAAAATATGATTACTTTATTTAATTATTTTAATTAAATATTTTAGTTTTTATATAATATACAATATATATAAATATATACAATATATATTTTAGTTATTATACAATATAATATTTTAGTTAATTAATTTTTTTATAATTTTTAATGATCTTTTATTTTTTTATAATTTTCAAACTTCTTCAATGTTTATTTTGCTTTATAACACCTATGCAAAAAATCTTAATTCGAAAATCAAATTTATTTGATTTTCGAAATCAAATTACAATTCGTAATTTGAATGTTTATATTTATCTTTATTGATATGATATGCACTATTCTAGACGTAATTTTCATCTATTTTTATGTCTCCTTATTTATTTAAATTATTTAAAAATATTTGTGTTGTCCTACTAATTCGTATGTTTCTCGTAAGGAAAGTTTTCGTGGAAATTTCTTATTTTTTAAATGAAGCAATTTGTGGTCTCCTACCAATGCGTAATATTTTTGTTTAATAAATTATTTTTCGAATAATTTTTGAAATTAATTTTGATAATAATGTTTTTATATTTTTAATAATTTTAGTATATATCGAATATGCATACATTACGATATAAGTTTATTATCGTCTGAGTTAGTTATTTTTATGTTCATGTATTTGACATTGATATTTTTGATATTTTGAAATAAATATAAACATCTTTATATCTTCTTTTATCACCTTCCCTTTCTACATTTATTTAATTTTTATATAATTTTTAGAAGATGATAATCGATTATCGCCTTAATTGAAGGGTTTTTAATATTCATATCTGATTTTATTTAAATTTATATCAAAAATAAAAGCATTTAAAATTCAGAAAATGTTTGCTAGATATCGCTATTTATTGAAGTTATTTTTAAATAATATTTTGAAAATTAAAATTTGTATTGGAATGAATCAATTAATGTAAATCAATTATTTATTTGGTTATTCGAAAACTTCTTAAATAAGAACTTTTTAAATTAGGATGCTATTCAACAAGAGCAGAATGAGAATATTAATAATTTTGAACAATTTACATGCACACGTATACCTCAACGACCATCTAGATATTTGATGAAAAACTTAATGGATGTAATGTATGCTCGGGCTGTTAAGAATCCTTTAACTTTGAACTATTACGGAGCATTTTCGCCTGAGGTGGGTAAATGTTTACAATGAATGATATCATCCATGTTTTTATTCAATGTTTTGATTGCTGATAAGTCTTTGTTTAGAATCTACAAGTGAAATATAATAATTTTATAAATTAACAAAGAAGGAAACTAAAATTTTTGGTGAAACATGAAAAGTAACAAACTTTTGGTTAAATGTTCGATTGTATAGGTGTTTATTCTTTCACGTATATAGAAATCGATTGCATTGGGGTAGTTCCATCTCACTTTCTCTGTAGTTAATCGTAACGTAGTTGATGCTTTATCTTTACGATTATGTGAATCGATATCGTAATGCGTTCTCGTAACGACTATGGTAATCGATTCCTTAATTCTCAGTTTCGTTTTACGTTCTCTATAACTAATGTTTGTGTTTGGAAACAGATGTGTTGATGTTCAGCTTTACTCATTACCAAACATCTCCCATTGAATTAAACTAACCTTGAATCCACACAGGGATGAGTTTTAGAATTTATTAACTACATCAAGAAAATATATCAAAAGAAATTTTAATTTTTTATATAAAAAACGAATAATCCCCATTATTCGTTTAATGATCGATTAAATACTGATCGATTTGCTGTTAAATCGATCAGTATGTCAATCTGATCTGTATGTCTATTCGATCTGTCTGTCAAACTTTAGCTATTTTGATTCATTAGTTATATGTAACTGTGTTGCTAAATATATTTTATATTTCCAATACCTACGTCTCACGTTTCGGTATTTTTATCGAAAATTTCAATCCTAGCAATGACCGCACAATTTAATCAACCAAAAATTAGAATGTAAATTATAGATGACTAGTTTGATAATAGTAATTAATTTCAAAAATAGGTAGGTTTTCAATTCTTATGTTGTACCTCCTTATCAACGATGATTTAATTTGAAATCATAAATGATTTTAATAAAATTTGCAAGATATATGACGAATGTCTTTTATTAAATCTAATTGTTAATATAGCAAACGAGTCGCGTAATCGTCAGCCAACATTAAAAGAACCAAAACGTGAAACGTAGGTATTGGATCAGTAGCTGATGATGTCAATTAATATGAAATGTAGCATACTACTGTTGGCTTATAGATAGGATTAAAGTAGCGTGCAGAATAAAAATAGTCATCAAAATTTCTATAGTAACAATAACTGCAAGGTACATCAACTTAAAATTAGGAAAAAATCTATATATTACTAATTTGGTAATATTAATCATAATGAAATCTAGGTGTTTAAATCGAAGGTTACAATTTCTCCTACCAACGCAGATTTAATTTAAAATCATAAATGATTTTAATTAAATTTGCAAGATGTAAGACTAATGCCTATTATTAAATCTAATTTTTAATAAAAGCAAACGAGTCGCGTAATCGTCAGGCAACATTAAAACAGTCTTAAACGTGAAATGTAGGTATTGGATCAGTAGTTGATGACTCCATCAATCCTGAAATGTACCGTACTGCTGTTGACAGGATAAAAATTGTTAAAATTTCAATGGTAACAATTAAATTTGCAAAATGTAAGACGAATGCCTATCATTAAATCTAATTTTCTAATAAAAGCAGACGATTCGAGTGATAGTCAGCCAACATTAAAAGGACCGAAACGTGAAATGTAGGTATTGGATCAGTAGCTGACGAGCTCCACAAATCCTTAAATGTAGCGTACTGCTGTTGACAGAATGAAAATTGTCAAAATTTCAATGTTAACATTGAAATTAATTTAATTAATTTAACTGCTGTTTAAAATTGTTTATTATTTAAATTTTAAAATTTTATTTACCAATATTTTTGATTTATAATATAAAATAGGTAGACTCAGTAAACTTATCTGATTATTATAAATGCCATAAAATTTCAATGTCACAAATTTTAATCAGAATAATTTTTATAATTATATTAAGTTTATTTATTTATTTCATTAGTTTTTAACGAATTTTTTCAGGCTTATGGAGAATCATCGTATGAACTTATTGAATACCTTTTAAACCTTTTGATGATGAAAGAAAATGATGTTTTTGTGGATCTTGGAAGCGGTAACTAATTCTGTTTTATTTTTAATCATTTCTCAATATTAAAAAAACAATATTTTTGATATTTTTCACGTTTAACAATAGGATAGAAATTGTTGAAAGTCAAAATGCTACTTTGGGGATGCCGGTGATGATAAAATGTCATCTGCATGCGTTTCATATTAAAAGCGTTTAAACGCAAACGGTTATTTAATGCCAAATTTTATGTTTTAATTCTATTAAATTGCGCATATTGGATGATTAATCCAATATATTTATTGGATGATGATACTGAATAATATTATTTTATGTTTGGCTAACATTAACTTCTAATATTCCCGTACTAATCGCGTTATCGACAATTCACAGCATAAATTTTCTCATTTAAAAATAACATTTCTCATTCGTAATATTTGAAATGTTTTCTAGTTAAAAATGAATGAACTTTTATGCAAGCATAAAAGTTTCAATAAAAAAGAAGGTTTTTTAATAAAATTCTAAAAATAAAGTTATTTCAACTATATTTCGTTGATTTGTTTATACAATGTTTTGCAATTTTAATCGACATATCACATTTCAATGTTCTACGTAATTTTTATTTCTTCATGGATTGTTGCCAGACAGGATGATTGGATAAAAAATCGTATAATTGTCTCCCATCGTCACAGAAGACATTCTGCATATTTTTAATTTTTCTGTCTTTATTTGAATGGTTTGATTTTCAGCAGTTCTTTAGTAGACAAAATCTTTACGAAAGCAAGTTGATACCGGTTTTCAGTTCGTTTTTAAAGCTTTGTTTCTTATTATTGATTCACTGGGCGGTTGCGAGCAGATAGCGTAGCCACAACTGTGCAATGATTCACATTGAGCAAACGAGATAACATACCGTAGTTTTGTTTTAGACAAATAAATTGTGTTCCAATTGTAAGTACTATAGTAGCCCAATTATAGTTAATTGAATATTTAATAAATACCAAATTAAATATTTTGATAAATCAAAATTATTTAAAAGTAGGAACATATATATTTAGACTAGTAAAAGGTGTTCCAATGGGTGGTAATAGTAGCCCAATTATAGCTGACTTGTTTTTAAGCTTTATAGAATATGAATTTGTTCATAACTGTGTAAAAACTAAATCTAAATTATATAAATATATGAAATATATGTTTCGATACATTGATGATATATGTGTATTTAATTCTAATAATTTTTATTCAATAAGCGAACAAATTTATCCGGAAAGCATTATTCTTAATAAAAACCAATTAATGATAAAGAAGGTGTATATCTAGATATGAACATTAAATTAACATTAACTAAAACTACTATTAATTTATATCGTAAAGATGACATATTTAAATTTACAAGAAACATATTTGTGCATGAGCATTCATGCATACCATATAATATAATACATTTAGTAATGAAATTTTAAGAATTGCAAAAATTCGTAACGATATTGGTTTTCTTCAAAATCAGATACATATTTTAAACTAGGTTATAATTTTTATTCAATAAGCGAACAAATTTATCCAGGTCGTCCTATTCTTAAAAGCTAATATTAATGATAAAGAATGTATATATCTAGATATAAACATTAAATTAACATCATTTAAAACTACTGTTAATTTATATCGTAAAGATGACATATTTAAATTTACAAGAAACATATTTTTGCTTGAGCATTCACACATACCATATAATATAAAATCTAATCTAATAAAATATAATCTAATCTATAAAATCTAATCTAAATATTTCGATACATTTTATGTGCTTTGATGGGAGTTAATAGTAACCCAATAATAGCTGGCTCTTTTTAAACTTTAAAGAACATGAATATGTTCATAGCTGTTTAAAAAATAAATTTAAATTATATAAATATATGAAATATATGTTTCGATACATTGATGATATATGTGTATTTAACTCTAATAATTTTTATTCAATAAGCGAACAAATTTATCCAGAAAGCCTTATTCTTAACAAAACCAATATTAATGATAATGAAGGTGTAAATCCAGATATTGTGAATATTGCATACACGAGCCACTATTCTTCACTGGTCGGTTAAAAGGACCGACGAAACACGAAACGTAGGCGTGGGCTCACTGCTGATGAGGTCTACCCACGCTGATTGTAGTGTACAGTGATGCTGATAGGATTCAAACAACCACACGAGGGTAATATCAAACCGACCAGTGAAGAATATACAGATATGAACATTAAATTAAGACTACTTTTACTTCATATCGTGAAGATGATCTTAGACTTCATATCTCTTTTATTTTCTTCAGGTGTAGGTAACATTGTTTTACAAGTTGCAGCCTTATCACGATGTAGATTATGTGTTGGTATTGAAAAAGCTGATTGTCCGTCTGAATTCGCTCAGGTAAAGATAGATTTTCCTTCACGTATCAATTAAAGAAACGGTTGATTTTCATTCACGACAGAATTAAAAGCTTTTACAATTAATAATTTGTTTATTTTAAATATTTATTAATTACTTCTAATAGAACATGGCAAAGGAATTTAAGTTTTGGATGGCATGGTTTTGCAAGTCTCACGCAAAGTTTAAGGTTCAAATATTTTTTATTTTGATATCACAATATACCTTGGGTTTTATAGCTATTCAAAGGCGATTTTCTTTCTGAAGAATTTAATCATTATTATAACGAAGCAACGTATGTGTAATTATGATTTAGTTTCGTGTGTTAAAGTTATGTTTGTTAAGTATCATATTTGCAAATAACGTGGCCTTCGGATCAATCATTGATCACCAATTAAAGTTACGTTTTCTTAATCTACGCCATGGAGCAGTTGTCATTTCATCAAAGGAGTTTGTTCCTGCAAGGTATCGTTACAATAGCAGAACTGCGGAAGGTAATCTACTTTTAAATAAAATATCATTACCCTCTTTTTTGTAAAAATTGATTTATCAAGAGAGTTGATTTTGATAATAATTTATTAAAATTAATTAATTTAAGCTATAAAAATTACGAATAAATAAAAATATTATAATATTTATAAATTAAATAATAATTTATTAATTTATATTTATTTATAATTAAATTATTTATCAAAAAAAGTATTTTATAAATATAGGTACGAAGAAGAAAATATCCTTTTTTTGATTAAATAAAGGATAATACCTTCTGATACCTTCTGCTATCAGAAAAAAATGTTTTAAAAATGATTACAAACAAATGTTTCACAAATGTTTGATAATAATTTAACAAGTTTATCAAATTTTTATATTAAGCTATAAGAATTACGAATAAATAAAAATAATAATTTGAAATAATAAAAATATTTAATAATTAAATATTTATTTAATATTAAATATATTTAATATTAATATTTACAAATAAATATTATATATGATGACTGAAAACCGCTATATTTTTTCCTTAGATTTTATTTTTTAATTAGTTAATAAAATATTGAATAACAAATATCCGGACATACAACGGAGTGTGATAATAGAAAATACTGATAGCATTACGATTTAATAACAACATTACGACGGACGTATATAGGAAACGTAATATATAATGGTGTCCAAGAAATTCGAATTCGCATGTACTGACACAAAAAAGTTATGGCCACTAGAGCGCGTTATAATCGGACTGTTAATATATGCGTCAGTCAATTAGCTGTTGCCTCAAGAATTAAATTCATATCAACTCTTTGAAAACAGGCTCGAGTGATAAGCTCGAGCCTGTTACACAGGATTAATACCTGCAATATCAATAAAGAAAACTAATCTAGAAGAAATCTTAAGAAAGCTAATCTTAAAAAAGTTAAAATCTTAGAAGAAATGAGTGACAACTATGTTGGACAAGAATCTTTTTTCATTTGTCGTAATTTAAAGTAATCAGGTTTTTTGTTTTGCGTTTAATATTAAAAAACAGTCTCCCAGTAAATATTTCCTTATACCATTCAAAGAAAGCTACTCCAGCCGGACAATTTAGGAACAAACCTAAATATGAGTCGATTAATGTCACTTGAAATCCCATGTCTGAATTGTCCAAATATTTTGGACAATCAAAACAAGGCTTGACAACGAGAATTAAGAAACATAAATTTAACTTTAAAAAGTGTGATACTTCATCAGCATTAGTAAATCATTGGCTGAATCATAACCACGAACCTGATTTTTCCAGTTCTAAGTTCTTGGAGAATAAAGACAGCCCCGCTGCTATGTTGGGTAGAGGAGTTAAACGCCTGATAAGATAAAGTTACATAACATTCAGTTATGCTAACACGATGGTTATAAGAACAATTGGAAGTTATTTATCTCTACTAGCACAATACAAAATCGGTAGAATTTTCATCGTTGGTTTCTTCCGTTTTTATTGTATAAATACATCATTTTTTCATGTCAAAACATGACTTGAAAAGGAATATTGCAATAGTCGAAAATTTGTGAGCAATAATTTTTTATTTTATTATTATTTTCGTTGTTTAAACGTCCAGAACAATTTAAGTACACATTAAACTTTTTATTGAACAATATTTAACACATTCATAGTTATCGGAAGTTAGTTATCCTTACTAGCACACTACAAAATCGGTAGAGTTTTCATCGTTGGTTTCTTCCGTTTTTATTGTATAAATACATCATTTTTTTATGTCAAAACATAATACTTGAAAAGGACTATTGTAATAGTCGAAAATTTTCGAACAATAATTTTCTTTTTTTTATTGCTCTCGATGTTTAAACGCCTTGAACAATTGAATAGCACATCGAACGTATCATTGGACTATAGATATGTTTAACGATTTATATATAACACCATCAAAGGTGGTGTTATTTTTGTTTTTAAACAAAAATACAAACAACTAATTATTTCAAAAGCACAACGACTAAAAACGAATATGAATAATAAATAAATAAAATTTATTAAATAAATATAATAAATATTAAATAATATTTAATATTTTAAATTATTAATATTTAAATATTATTATATTATTGTCCAATGATACGTTCGATTTGCTCTTGAATTGTTCAGGGCGTTTAATCATCGAGAGAATGTTTATTTCTATCTCGATGTTATACAATACAATAAAATTGCAACAAATAAAAATTTGTTGAAAGTTTTGATAAAATATTGAATAATTGGAAAAATGTCTTCCACATTCTACAAAATCAAGCAATTGCAATTATTCTATCATTTTAAACATAAATGCCATTTTAAACGTGTATGAACGGTTGAATAGGTGGAAGTTTCTAACATTTAAATTATTTTTGTCGAGGGGAAGACTTAAATTTACAGAAATTTACATTTTAAATGAATTATATTTTATTTGTTCTTTACAAAATAAGATTATAATGCAAGACGAAAATTATTAAAAAATTAAGATGTTTTTTTCTTGATTCTGAAAACTTTATTTACAAGATATTGGAGCTATTATGCGGGTTTCGTTTTTACCTGAGTCGTCGGTTTCTTGGACTGCTCGTCCCATCCGATATTGTCTTCAACGTATTGATAAAGAGCTGGTATGTTATTGGTTTTAATGTCTTGATTTTAATATATTTTGTAATGATTTTTATTTCGAAAATAAAAATGACAGATTTGCATAATCTATTTAGTTACATACATTTTCGTTTGCAAGTTATAAAGTTTTTCGTTTGCACACTTTGATTTCGAAAGAAACACTCTACAGTTACAAACTTTATATTGAGTCGTGAATCGTGGTCTGCGTTGAAAGAAGCAGGTTCAGAAGTAGATGTAATTTTCATCGATTTTTCTCGGACATGTGTTCTACACGATAAGCTATTAGTCAAATTAGATATGTTGACATTGAATCAGCTTGTTATTAAATAGATTGGGAAGTTATTGAGTCGATGAATGTTCAACATAAATAAAAAGTATTATCTCCTATGCATCATCTGCTGCATTTCCAATTCAGAAATACACGAGGCAGCTGTTGGAAAGTGTATCACGTAAGGCAACAAAACACTCCTATTGTTCGTAGTCTACCTTACAGAGAGCATATTATTATATTACAGAGAGCATATTAAAATGGATTGGATACAAATGTTGTAAATTCTGAAATTTTTGCTCCGTTCAGAAGACTCTTTTTACAATTCACAAACGGGACTGCTCACATTTACACATTTGAATAACTTATAAATCATTATATAATTAATTTATTATAATCATTATAATAAATTATTATATATTAATAATATACATTATATATAATATATATTATATATAATTATATAGGAGATTAAATAGTGATTAGATAGATTATATAATGATTATAGATTATAAAATGAGATTATAGATTATAATAAATTGTTTTTTAATTAATTTCAAGTAAAAATAAACCTTTTAAATCGCTTCCTTATTTTTACTTCGTAATTGAACAATATCAAAGCACCAATATTCTACAGATGTCGGTCATCCTATAGGCATATTTTATAAATTATTTTATAAATAATTTAAATTAATAAATTCTAAATGATATAAATCATATAAAGGAAATAGGAAACGTTAGGAATGTTCTTCTATAACACCCAGAGCCACTGTGCCAATTAGCTTAATGTTATCTCTAATATAGGCGTTTAGTTTATGCCAGTTACTTTATTAACATTATTTTTTATTTCTTTTTAAATAAAATGTTAGAAGCAAGCTTTTCTTACATCTGGCACTTATTGCTTTTTTAATCAGACAAAACACTTGGCACCTTAATTAAATTTATAACTTAATTAATACAAATTATGAAATGCTCTACCTTGCAATAATTTTTAATTATAAATACTACATTTTGTATATACATTAAATAACCAAAATCGAGCGATTAAACTTTTAAAAATTAATTTTGTTTAATTATCCAAATATTTAAGATGGAATATTAATATTCATTTAATTTGTTTTGAGTATTTTCGGAAATCTTGTTAGTTATCGATAAATTAAAAATTTTAGGATTTTTTCTTGATGATAAAAGCCATATAAAATATATGGTATGATAAAATATGGAGTTTTACTTAATTTAGCACTTAATTTGGAACGAATAGATATTTAACTGAAAAATATTTATCTTCGTTTAAATAAATTTACTGATTATCTTTCATTATCATGTATTAAGATGAGAAAATGTGCCTAATCACAATTTTGAATTAAATACAGGAAAATCAACGGGTTTGTTCCTAAATTTAAAAAGTCAAATAAAGGATTAAATTAATAATGAATCTGGTCTTAGACTCGTAATTGGCTTTTTGATTTTCATTTGTTATCATTTTTATAATTAAATTTGTTTACTTACAACAACTTTTTCTCTTTTTGATAGCCTGAGGGCACTAAACCGGAGCAAGACGAATATCCAAATTTCAAACCTGCTTTCGAATGGATAGATATTGCGGTAAAATTAGTTTTCGTTTTGTAATATTAGAGTTCACTATTTTTTATTTTAGCTACAGGAAACATTCCAAGAATCTGCTTTCAAACAACGTACTCGATCCTCATCTGTAGATCGATGTAGCAATTGGTTGGGCGGATTAATCCTAAATGATTCGAATGACAACAAACTGTTTAATAGTACTTTCCCAGCCTGCAGACGACCGATGAGAGAAGAATGTGTACGTACACCACTTGCTTTAAACTCGTAATTGTTTCTACTTTTTAATTTCTCATAATATTATCTTCAAAATTTAATCAGATTGATTTAAGAGTATACCTATAACTGAAATCATTATGCTGATTCTATTTGATTTTAATAAATTCTTCTTTTGTACTTTAACCAACTTTTGTTTCTGCTTAACAATATTGAAATGAACTCAAATTTCATTTCATTTTACATCTATTTGTATTATTTAAACTATTATTTAACTTTTGTTTTGACTTGTTAGAAATTTGCGATTAAATAATTTAAAAGAATTGTATAATTATATCCTCAAATTTTCAAATTTTATCTTTTTAGCATCTAGGGCACATATTAAAATCATACTTGTTGTCCTAAAGATTTTAAAATTTATAAATTTATAAAATTTTGGATTTTGCGCCATTTGTTAGGTTATAAAATTTTACGTCTACGCTACTTTTGCCGCTAATAAAATGCAAGTTTGTCATGTTTTCATATTATTATTTAGTAAGTGAAATAAACTCTTTAAATTTGTAATTCGCAGTTCTTGTTTATTCAGTTGAATATCAATTTGTAAGTATTGATAAATATTTGCTTATATGAAAAAATTAATCCTTCATTGCATTTAAAAATCACTCGCAATTATTTAAAGATCATAAATCTATGTTCAGCCTCAAAATTGGTGAATAACATTCCATTCTCTTTATTTTATCCCTTTAAATAGGTGTAGACAAGCGAGGCAAATATAATTTTTATACCTTATTAATTATTTAATACTTTATATTACTTTAATAATTTAAATATAACTTGTATATATTTAATGTATATAAATTTGTAAATTATAAATTTGTCATTAACGTATTTCTACTTTAAAAGTAACTACTTTAATATATTGAATATGCATTATTTTCAAAAATCTAATCGAACGTATATTTGTTAATTCGAATTGAAGTAGAAATAAAAACGAATAAAATAAATCAAGTAGCAAAATTCTATAAATAAAATCAAATTTCTAATACAAATTTAATAAATGTCAATTTTGCTTGTTCTTCAAAATGATTAAAATTTAAAAAGAAGAAAAACTGATTTGTTATTTAAAAACTGTTTTGCTATACGATACCGTCATGATCTGTATGAAATTGCTAGCTTTTAAATTTTCATTAGAAGAAATATGCTTAAGAAATATGTTTTTTTCCAATAGAACTTTGTTTTCTTATAATTATAACTCGTAACATATTTAGGTATTTTGTAAAAATCGAAAACCCTCTAAGCGGAGTATGTCCATTTCTGCATGTAAGTATTTAAAATTTTCTTGCACCATATTTTCTTCCGGAATATCATAATTTAATAATTTGTTAAGTACTGAGTAAACTAGAATGTCTGCAAAATGACGTTTTATTTATGGTTATTCTTTAGAATATATTTTTCTCACTTATAACATGCATTAGCTTTCATATTTTTACAGTTAGAATTTCATGAGTTGATATAAATAAAAGTTTTAATGTATAACTCATTATTAAAGACCAAAAACATTATCATTCAGAACTTTATTTTACGTTATTGTGTATTTAACGTGAAGCCTAAATTGTAAAAAATAAATTAATTTTCAAATTTTATATTATGATTTAATTTATTAAGACTTTAATTAGATTTTACACCAATCTTCTAGTAACATTTTTGCCATGTTATTTTTAGTATATATGATTGATCAAGTAAGTTTTTCTATTTTAGGGCGCGACCCAGTCCGTAATTGTCTTAATGATATCATTAACATTCGAGAAGATATAAAAGCACACTTCTACCCTCCGGAATCATCTTTCACAAAACCTTGTAATTTTGAAAATCAGGCCTTACTAATGTCTCGCACAGATTTGACAGTACATGGTAATGTGTTATGAGCTTTGTTTCGTCATAGACTTTTATTTATGTAAATTGTCTTTAGAGCAAACTGAAAGATTGCAAGATAACTGCGATAACGAAAATGACCAAGCCAGTGTATTTAATCCAACAGCAAACTTACAAAGTTCTATTGATGTAAATGTAAATAATATCTATTTTAATGTTTTCAACATGTTTGCGTTCCTTAGAATTCTATGGTCGAACCCATATTGACTCAAGGTTAGTTTTATAATAAAAATGACTCAATGTTTTATAGTAACTCTATAACGCTTCCTTTTTTAGGATCACAATATTTAATTTGCAAATTATCCGAAACACGTTCTTGTGACGTTTTAATTTTATTTTTAAATCACACACAATATTCATATATTTAAAATTATTACAATTTTTAAAAATAAGTTTATATTGCTAACAATCTTTTAAGCCAGATGCGGAAGAAACGACGATAACAGTATTTGATACAGTTTCGTCATCACTATGACTCATCAGTGCCAGATCCGTTAATGAATCGACATTGACGAATATAACATAAGAACTAATATCTGAGCTTATATATATCTATTAAGATATTTCCCGTATTTACAATCCTTATATTTGTAACGATCAATTTATGAAATTGTTTTGAATATATCTTATAAAATTCAAATGGATTAATTTACACTCAGTAGCCCTTCTATTTAAAAACTATTAGTTTTTGTGTTTTTACATGTTACGAGTCGTACCTATCTTTGGGAACTTATTACTTAGCCAAAACTTACTTTGGTTTAGGAATATTTCTTATTGAGTAGTTAATGAATTAGAAAACATTATTGCATATCGTTATATACTTATATCTTCAGTAATATTTTTTAAACGCGGTACATTAGTGAAATGTAAAATATAGAATAGTATATTTTTAGTAGAAATAGAATTTTTTGTCAAAATAGTATCCAATAGTCTACTATCTAATGTCGAATATTCATAGATGGCACTGAATAGATAGTTTTGCCAATTTAAAAAACAACAGAAATTTTTTTATATGTTTATTACAAATATTGTCTGATGTGTAATCAGCATCTACTTCAATATCATTTGACATATGAAATGCAAAAATCATAACATTTAACTATGAAATTTGGCAATCATTTAACAATCCAATTTCAGTTTGAACTGTTCAATTTGGTTGTCCTTTAACTAACCAAATTGGTTTTTGCATATAAATCTATAAATAGAAAATCTATCCGTGACTAATGCCAATATAAAAGCTCTAATATTTGAATACAAATAAAATTTTGAAATTTTGATGACTATTTTTATTCTTCACCCTACTTTAAACCTATATATACGCCAACAGCATTGCGCTACATTCCACTATTGGTGACCCTCAGCTACTGATTCAATACCTACATTTCACGTTTAGGTTTTCTTAATGCTGGCTGACGATCACTCGAGTCGTTTGCTTTTATTAAAAATTAGATTAAATTAAATACATTCTTCCCTTTGTGGTTCAGTTATTCTGGCCGATACCAATTGCAGACAAACATCACATTTTGCGAAATTGTGTAACATAAACTTTTGAGACTTTTGAAACTTTTTTGTTCCAATGACTCGAATATCTACGTACTAGAGTCGAATAACTAAACTACTCAGTTTATTTGGATCTTACGACAAGTCGTTTGATGTTTTATTCCGTAAAATTTGAAATTTTAAGTCTATTTAATTGTGCAGTCATTTTTGAAAGCTTTTGATGACAGAATACTTTGCTTTTATTCAATTTTTTAAGTATTGTAATGTTACCATTAAAAATTTGATGACTGTTTTTATTCTTCACGCTACTTTAGTCGTATCTATAAGCCTACAGAAGTACGCTACATTTCAGTATGAGTGGGTTCAATACCTACATTTCACGTTTTGGTTCTTTTAATGTTGGCTGACGATTACGCGACTCGTTTGCTATATTAACAATTTGATTTAATAAAAGACATTCGTCTTACATATTGCAAATTTTATTGAAATCATTTATGATTTCAAATTAAATCATCGTTGATAAGGAGGTACAACAAAAGAATTGAAAATCTTCCTTTTTTTGAAATTAATTATTATTATCAAACTAGTCATCTATAATTTACATTCTAATTTTTGGTTGATTTAATTGTGCGGTCATTGCTAGGATTGAAATTTTCGATAAAAATACCGAAACGTTAAACGTAGGTATTTGATCAGTAGCTGATGAAATCCACCAATACTGAAATATAGCGTACTGCTTGTGACTTATAGATGGGATTACAGTAACTGCACATTATATTAGCTAAAAAATATTATTTTGATACATCAATCATATGATTGATGTATCAATCATAAACTGATTGATAAACATATTAATCGAAAACTGATTATTTTTGGAACATTAGCAATATCTTGTTTTTAAGAATAATGCAGAGTTCATTCTTTGTCTCTCCGCTAACAGCGAATTGGTTATCTTGCAGTAATTAGTAGTAATTTGCAGTACATAAGAAGAAATTATTAATTATTAAGTTGATATACCTGTGCAGTCATTGTTACTATTGAAAATTTGATGACTATTTTCATTCTGCACGCTGCTTGAACCCCATATATACGCCAATAGCAGTACGCTATATTTCAGTATTGGTTGATCTCATCAGCTACTGATCTAATACCTACATTTCACGTTTAGGTATTTTTTAATGTTGGCTGACGGTCACTCGACTCGTTTTCTTTATTTGCATTTAGATTGAATGAAAAGCTATCGTCTTACATTTTGCAAATTTAATTAAGATCATTTCTTATTTTAAATTAAATTATCGTTGGTTGAGAAAGTGCTACATTTAATTTAAAACCCTACCTTTTTTCTAATGATTATAATTATCAAGATAGTCATTTATAGTTTGTTTCCTAATTTTAAATTGATATACCTGTTACAATTGAAATTTTGATGACTATTTGTAATGATTTTGATGACTAGTAAGACGAATAAAATTGACAAATTAAATTTAATACAAATATCAAACGTGATATCAATTTTTTTCAATTTAGCGAAGCGAAAGCGCTCTGCGATAAGAGCATCAAAAACGAAAATATCAAAAGTTGTGGAACCGTTGTTGATTAACCTTTCATCGATTGAACCTGCTCCCGGTAAACATTTGTCTTGATAATTCAACGCTAATTTGCTGATCTGATTAAGTTATCAACAACCAACTGTTTGACGAAGACAGTTGTAATAACAATAATATGTTTGATGATTCTTTAACGAAAGAGCATACTATTGATGGCGTGGACATTCATTTAGTGAACAAGAAAAACCAATCAGTGCAAGTTGATACTCCAAATTATGATATCCCGACTAGAAAAACAAGGAAACGCCGATCGACAGCCACTGTACGTGGAAATCAATCAAGACGCAGTAGGATAACTGCTAAAACTAAGTTGTATAAGGCTTGTCGTCAGAAGTTGAACCAACTAAAAAATCAAACAATCTCCGCCTATATGCGTATGCGATTTAGCATTTTTAACGCTTTTTAATTAGCGTTTTCATATCGTTATAATAATAAATAAGTAACATTAAAAGGTAAAATATGTTTTTAAATATTATTTATAAATTTATTTATAAATATTCAATACTATTTAATAAATATTTATTATGAATAAATATCATATAATAAATTTCTATAATTAATTATTTTAATTTTAATTAATTATTTTTTATAATTAATTATTATAATTAATTATTTTCAAACTACTTGTTATTAAGTACCGGGAAGTCTATAAAATGGTTTATCACTGAAACTCATTATCTTTTTACCGAACAATATAACTAAATAGATTAATTAAATAGATTTTGCGTTTGAAGCAGAAGGAAAGAGCGGAAGCCAAAGGAGAACACATTAATATGTTTTAGACTAGAATTATAATACATAATATCATAAAATATTATTTCACTGAAATAATTTTTAAAATTATTTTAACAAACTTTTAATTCAAAACTTGCATTTTAAATTGTTGATAATGATCTATTATTGATAAACAAAATTATTGGATCTGGATCAAAGGAAGGAATAAACTTTTATTTAATAATATTATTAATAATCTGAGAAATTTTATTTTCCTCACTTCCGCTTGTAAGCGATGGAGGTAGAAAATACAGTCAATTTATATACAAAAAATGTCAGCTTATTATTGTACTTATCGAGCTAGTCGTCATCCATCACGAGGACGAAAAGTGTGCAGAAGTTGTGGGAACGTTACGAAATGACGATATCGAATCTACTTTGCGCAAACTCCATGTAGAAAGAACTGAACATGAAAACAGATGGAGAAGGTCACAACATGAAAGTCCACAGAAACGACAGTAACAGTCAGAATTTCTTGAATGACAAGGCAACCTGATCATACAAAATTTGTCATGGTAACCATGAGTAGATATTCTCCAAACAAGCGGTCGGTTTGCATTAAATGGCATTTTCCAATTATTCTGAAGAAATACCGGAGTGCAATAAATAGCAGGATCAAGTTTTGCAACAGAAATCTGCGTATTGCTGAGATGGATCGAGAGTGCCGGTGTTATAGGCAGATTAAACGAATTTGCAAAGGTATACGCACACGATGAGAGTTGAGATAACGCTGACACTAATGTCGAAGAGGTCATGGGTGAGAGCCCTGTGATACGTTTAATATACCTCCATTGAAGCGAATCAAATTTGCGGAAATTAGCAGTAGTAAGATCAAGCCAGATCGCCTGAATACCATATGTCAATATAGGAAGGATCATCACCTTAAAGAATTTTAGGGCACCGTCGAAGGACAAATTACCTATGTTTCTGAAGGAATACATTCTTTCAGTTGCCTTGACACACTTGTTGGAAATATGTTTCGAGAATGTCCATTTCGAATTTAAAACAATACCAAGGTAGGAATACTCACAACAAAATTCAAAATTGCTATTTCGATATTGCAATGAGTCATCACCGCGTAGACGGCCACCCTTCCTGAATTTTATAGCTCGGGACTTATCTAGATTTACCACTATAAAATTTTGTGTGCAGTAGGTATCTAGACGATTCAATGACATTGTTGCTGAATCAATATCATGAGAAAGTATGACTAAATCATCTGCATACATTATGCAGCTGGATCTACCGCTTTGACAAACAAAGAAGGGAAGGTCACTAACGAATAGCGTGAAAAGCAGCGGGCTTAAAGGATCCCCTTGTAACACCCCTCGATTTTGGATCAAGTGTTGTGACAATTGCAGTCCATCCGAAATACGAATTTCATTAGGCGACAATATGGCTGCAAGTAGTTTTAACATTGGACCGCGTATGTGAAACTCGAAATGAAGCTTGCTTAGTAAGAGAGACCGATTCACAGAGTCAAACGCCTTTGTAAAATCAATAAATAACGCATACATGCATGAATTTGCTGCGAAACGCTGTTTTACCCTTTCTCTTAAAGTAGAAATCGCCCCAACTGTAGATCTACCTGGTCGAAATCCATATTGTTCATTCGCTATACGTGAACCACATGATCGCATAATACGACGGTGAACTAGCGAAGTCAATAGTTTATAGGCATGATTTGTTAAGGCTATTCCTCGATAAGAGTTCGTAGATAAAGGATCTGTTTTGCCTTTATACATAACTTTTATGGTCGCTTCTTTCCAGGACTTAGGAATAGGACATCCAAACAGAATAGAATTGTAAAGCCCCAACCAGAATGGCTCTAATATATGTAGAGACTGTTTGATATGCTCTATGCATAACCCATCAGGGCCAGCCGCCTTTCTTATCGATATAGAAAATACACAAGCTCTTAACTCTCATTATTAATATTATTAATAATGTTATTAATAATATTATTAATAATATTATTAAATTATTAAATTATTATTAAATTATTAAATATAATATTATTAATATTATATTTTGACCTAAAAAAATTTTGGTTTCTTATAAACATACAATATAATAACATACAATAAAATAACATACAATAACAAACAGAAGCAAATCGACTTTTCATTAATCGACTAAAACAACAAACTTAACTACACCTTTAAAAATTACAATTCTGAAGCAAGTCACATTTGGTTTAACGCATGGTTCGCGGACAACCATCAGATAAGCACTTGTGTTGCAATTGCAACGGCCCCGCTGCCGTCTGCAAAGGTTGCCGCTGCGCTAAGTCAAACAAGATATGCTTTAACTGCCGCGCACCGAGATGCAGAAACAAAACCTCTAATATCGACGCTACAATTCAATCCAACACGCAACTTGATAATCAACCGACGGATGCTTGTCAGAATGACTTTCTCAACGAGGAAATACCCAGCACTACTAAATCAATAACCGACTTATTTAACGCAGTAATTCATTGGAGACCTAACCTAATAGAATTGCCACGTTGTTCCGCCAGTCACAAAATAGTCGAGATCCTGGCCAATTTATATTGGGAATCCTCAGAAGCCCATGCCGACACTCGGACACTACTACAGAAAACAACGGTCTTCTCTCACTGTATTTTGCAAAGAATACCATCCAGAAAAATCTTGCTGATTCGCAAGACCCTCGAGCGAAGATTAGTCAGTTGGCAAAATAAAGATTACGAAACTCTTTATAACGAAGCTTTGTATCTGCAAAGTAATTTCGGATCCCGCAAGCCTCTTCCACCGAGAAGCTGGGTTAAACGTTATCAAGGCCTAGTAACAAAGGGCTAAATAAGAGCCAGCTCGACTGTGCTAGAAGACACAATTGAAACAAAAGCCCTTCATCCACAACATATCATTGATGGCACTTCAGTAATGTCAATGCTTCAAGACTTACACCCCGAGGCACATCAAGCTGATCCAGATACCCTCTTGACTACCCCGTTCCCTGGATCCAAAGTACATCATCTCAGCCGGTTCTATGCTCTGGACGAAACACACATTATCAGATCGAGTAAAAAAACCAAAGGAAGCTCGGGTCCGTCCGGAATTGATGCTCGCTCATGGCTTCACATGCTGACAGATTTTGATTCGAATTCACTCATCCTAGCCAAAGCACTTGCCTAATTCGCTTTCTTCGTCGCAACAGAACCACTCACTCCAGGAACTTTAGATGCTTTCACCGCTTGCCGTCTGGTTGCTTTAGAGAAAAAGTCAGGAGGAATCCGCCCCATAGGTATTTGCAATACTGTCAGACGCATTATAAGCCGGGCCATTCTAGATATTGTTCGCAATGACATTCAGGACGTTGCTGGGTCCGTTCAATTGGGGCTTCTCAAAAAGGCGGTATCGAAGTCGCCATCAGCACACTTAGAGATGAGTTTAACCGTCACGACGACCACTGTATTTTGTCAATCGATGCTTCAAATGCTTTCAACCGAACAAACAGAGCGGTGGCATTACACAACATAGATTTCGTATGCCCGTCGCTTTCTCGGGCTCTTTGTAATGTCTACGCAAACCCTGCACAACTCATTGTGGGAAGTCAAAGCTTATACTCCACCGAAGGTTTCACCCAGGGCGATCCTTTTGCGATGGCTGGCTTCGCCCTGACCTCTCTCCCTTTGATAAAAGCAATTCAACACAAAGTTCCGTCGGTCTTCCAAAAATGGTATGCAGATGACGCCAACTTTATTGGGACCACTGACGTTTTGAAACAGGTATGGGAAGTGCTTCATACCGATGGACCAAAGTATGGCTATTTCGTAAACACACGTAAGTCTCACCTCCTATCACACCTTCATATTGATCAATCGAACCTCCCCGACCCCGAAATAAAAACTTCCACCGATGGAATCATCATTCTCGGCAGTCCAGTCGGGTCCAACGATTTTGTAAATGCAGCAACCGCAAAACTTCTGTCTACATGGACCACAATGCTGCAACGTCTCGATTATGTTGCCAAGGTAGATCCGCATGTCGCTTTTGCAGGATTAATCAACTCCGTCCAATTTAAGTGGACACATATAATGCGCACCTGCGACTGTTCAGCCACTATCTGGTCGGATCTGTCACACACCTTAACCACACAGCTTCTCCCAAACTTCGTGTCCTGGGACCTCGATGAAGACTGGAAGTCAATATTGTGCTCTCCTTTAAAATTCGGAGGTATTGGAATCGCGAACCCTGCAACCATAGCCACACTTGAACGCAAATCCTCAAACATGCTAATTTCAACCTATAATTCTGGTTCAGGTGGCGATAGCCTAAGAGAGAGGCAGAAAACTATGCTTAGCGAAATCAAGACACTACGATCACTATCGCACCAAGAACGCCTCTCTAAAATTCCGATCTTAGCGATACCCGCAACCAGTAATCTGATCGCGCATGCTGCTCGCAGTGGAGCTTCTTCGTGGTTAAGTGCGCTTTCGCTCAAGCATGAAAATTTTTATCTTTCTTCTCACGAATTCAGGGATGCTTTGAACGCAAGGTATGGACATACTGATTCTAAGATTGAAGTTAACAACTGCATTTGCGGCACTCGAGTCAGTGTGGCTCATTCCTTATCATGTAGACGAGGTGCTTTGCCTTCGATCCGGCATAATGCAGTCCGCGACATCATCTCACACTATCTTAGCCGCATATCTCACGGCGTAGCTTGCGAACCTCAGCTAACCGAGGTTCCTGAAAATATTACTTTCGAACGAACAACAACCCGTGATCCAAGCGCGCGTCTTGACATAGTTTGTTCCGGGCTACACGGTAGTCGATTTGAGCGAACATTTTTTGATGTTAATGTATTTGCTGCACCTGCTCAATCGAACATATCAAGGAAGCCTGAGTCTGTTTTCGAATACAACGAGAGTCGCAAGAAAGCCAAATACAGTGAACGGATTGCGCTAGTTGAACGAGGGTCTTTCATACCTCTTATTTTCTCCACTTCGGGAGGAATGGGCATAGAAGCGGAAAGATTAATCAAAACCACGGCTTCAAAACTGACGCATCGGTCAACGCGTTCTTATCCTGATCTAGCCATAAAGATGAAACGAGACATCAGTTTTGAAATCGCACGATCAGTTTCCGCATGCTTACGCTCGCCACGTTCCAGCTGTTCCAAACCTATTAATCTTATGACAACCCACCACAGCGAGTTTTGCGCTGTGCTCGAAGTCTAATTATGTCTTCTTCACTATGTCTGCGAATGCCGCGATCAAGTAGAAGACATCCAATCTTTCCTGACAATAAATCTCATTTATAGGCCCGTTTACGGGAACCTAATTTCTGTAAAATTTACTTTTCTTTTTCAATAAAGTTATTATTCTTAAAAAAATATTATTAAAATAATATAATTATAATAATATATTATATTATTAATAATATTATTAATAATATTAAAATAAGATAATATAATAATATTTTTAAAAAATTAAAAATAATATATAGTTTTATGCGTATATAGATACACATAAAACTTTAGTGTTCCGATCTAACATTTGACATTATATTCGTCTAATGTTTGACTTTTTGGATACATTGAATTAAATTATTAAATTATTCAAGTGTTATAATAATAAAAATTTGTGAGTAATAATCTTTAATTTATTTTCTTTCGATATTTAAACGCCCTGTGCAATATAAGAGCACATTGAACGTATCATTGAATATTAATTTAAATAAAACTTAATTTTATATATTATTGGGATAAGTAGTTAATTGAGTTGCCATTTCAGCGAATCCAATGGGTTCGACGAACTGTTCGTATTTCAATGAACCCCAAATAGAGTACATGTCATGTATTAACCAATAGCATGTGTGCTTACTGCTTGACACTGCATGCGTGCTCAATCGCTTGGTTTAATCCCAAAGATGTATCTTCATCTACTTTGCTTGAGAAGTCGAGTATAACGAAATCATCGATCAAATAACAGTAGTTTAATCTATTTATATAACTAAATAGATTAATTAAATAGAGTTTGCGTTTGAGGCACAAGGAAAGAGCGGAAGCCAAAGTATAGTATTATCTATAATACTATCCAAAACATAGTATTATGTTTTGGACTAGAATTATAATACATAATATCATAAATATCATAAAATATTACATCACGGAAATCATTTTTAAAATTATTTTAACAAACTTTTGATATAATTTTTGCATTTTAAATTGTTGATAATGATCTATTATTAATAACCAAAATTATTGGATCTAGATCAAAGGAAGGAATAAAATTTTATTTTATTTTTCGCTAACCTCTGTTAGCATGTTTAAAAAATTACAATTGTAATCATCTGAACAATCTGATTTTTTTTAAATAGTTGATTATGATTCGTTATTGATAAAGAATATTTGAAGCTGGATCAACGAAAAGAGGAATATTTTATTAATTTGCTTTTATTTAGCATACAAATTTATAATTTTTGTATTGTTTGATCTTTATTATCAAATATTCTTCAGTATATTATTGCTATACCCTTATATATCCCTTATCAATATGCGATTTGCTTTTTTATATATTTTTATACTTATTTTTTATAGTTATTTGTAGATTTATGTTAACTCATTTTTTTAGGAGAAATTCGTGATCACTACATGCGGGCATTGTGCTTCAGACATGGAGAACGGGTTCGCTCTGTAGTTCGATCTCAAGTTCAACGAGAACAGGTATATTTATAAGTGACTTATTATTTAAAACATTAAATTATCTGGATTCCTTGTTGATTTCTATTCCTTAATGTGTTCGTATATATTTTCAAGTATCTGACAGTTAATCTGCTTGGTAACAATTTTTCGTTCATGTGGTACTATTTACTGAAGAAATTATTTTAATTTATTACATTTATATTTTTAACATTTATATTTTTCGATGGCAACCGTGTCGATCGAATTGGCATTTCATTACGTTTACAGTTAATTTTTGAAATATTGAATAAATGAATATTTTTAATTTCTATTCATGGAGTCTTGAACTTAATCATTAAATCAAATATTTTAGTTTGGATATCTAAAAAGTTAAAGTATCGATTTTTTAATGTTGGAAAATATAGCATTAATATTGTTGTAACAGACTCCTCGGGGTAGGTATTTGCTTCGGTGTATAACTGTTAATGGTATATTTTACGAAACATTTAAATAGTAACTCTTATGTTTTAAGAAATCACAAAAATGATTTGAATTTTTATTTCAAGTTCACAGCTCTAGATTAGATATGTTTCGTAGATTAAAGGAAATGATCTGGAAGAATATTATCACTTATATGCATATTATGCACTTATCAATGCATTTTTATTTTGGCAAATTAACTGTTTAAATTACAGATGACATTATCAACAACGGATTACTTTTGCTTTATTTTACTTGCTTGTATTTATAAACTTCAAGTTTTAATAAATATATTATAATATTGAACCATTACATCTTTATTGTCTAACTATTTTTAATTGATTTAGAGATTATCAAGCTGACACTCTATCTCTTTTATATTTTTTGTCACCTGCTTTTCAGTAGCTGAAATTTTAATATTTTTTACTAGAACAACTTTCGATATTCGATAATCGAAAACAGTTCACTCGTAGATTTTTTCATTTTTTAAATAACTTTTTTTTATTTTTTCTTTAATATTAATCTAAAGAAATTTCAACGAATAATTGAGATGTCATTTGATGATTTAATCAAAGAAATTCAACATATCTACGAGATCTTTACTTGTGTATTCAAAGCTCGCTTTGGTGATGTAAGTTTACTGCCTCGTTTAATTTTAAAGCGTAATTTGTGTTTTAAAGCATAAGTTGACTATTTTAATTTTGTTAAATGTAGCAATTGGAATTTTCAACAATTTTAGCTCGATTTTTATTTGAATATATAATAAAAGTTCAAATAAGTTTTTCGATCTAATTTATTCTAATCAAAGTTGAATGCGTTATTTCAAAAGCCTACACCGAATATTTTGTTAAAATAATGATATCTGAAATATCATGTGAGTAGATTTTAAAATTCTGTGAATTCAATCAGTGAAATTATTAGAATAATTGAAAATATTTTTAATATTTTTTATTGCTAAAATACATGATAATTATTTTTATACAATTATTTGATATATTTAATTAGCATTATTAATATTGGACCCATTTGCGGGTAATAATGTTGTATTAAATAATAATATTCTTATTAAAAAATATTTTTGAAATTAAATTCTTTTGGAAAAAATATTAATAATTATAATAAATAAATAATATTTAATAAATTATGAAATACGTATTTATCTGTTTGAGTTTTTTGAATTTTTATATTAATGATGTTAATTAAAATTCACATAATTCAATTATAGATGATTAATGCAATATATTAATGTAATACAGTTTTAATCTTAATGAAATATTTGTTCTATTCATACAATTAAGTTATAATATTATTATAATATTATTACAATTAAGTTATAATTATTAATATTAACTTTTTAATTATACAATTATTAAGTTCTTAATGAAATATTTTTTTCTATTTATACAATTAGCTATAATTTTTTGCCAAGTTCTGAAGTAGAATTTGCGTTTTTATATTATTTAATATTATTTATATTTATATAAATAATATAAATTTTTTATAGATTTTAAAATTTAATATTTTAAATTAAAATATTAAATTTTTTAATGTTTAAAAAATATTTTCGTTTATTTTGATGGCAATGTATTTTTATTTAGAGTATTTTTATATTTTTATTATTTTATCAATTTATAATAAAAAAATTTAATTGTAATATATTAATATTAATAATATTATTACTTTTAACATTTTAAAGAAATATTATTATTATTTATCGATCTTTAGTTTCGAATTTGAATTATTTGACAATTTATTCGTTATTAAATGATGTGCTAATTTTTGCCAAATTTGTTATGCATAAAAAATTTTATAATTAAATTTTTATCGTTTTCATAAAAACTTAAAATACGAGAACAACATTTTTTTTATAATTCAGAACTGTAAAAACGTATTTAATGACATAATTTTTCGACATAATTTTTTCTTGTCTCCTCTTCTTGATGCTGGCAAAGTTTCTAGAAGGTGATATAACTTCATCGTGCACAAGTTGTTTACCTACCTATACATAGTTGAATGGATAATCGAATTGTCCAAAACAAAAATGAAAAACTCTATGTGAACGACTTAGCAGGTAAATTACAAAATCATTTGCCAGGCAGCAGTATACCTCGATACAAAACAATTTCATCGTTTGTTTAGTCAAGCAGTTTCTTCGTTGATATCATTGATAAAAAGTCATATTAACACGCCATTAGAGAAATCCTTGCCTTCACAAATTAGAAGAAAACTTTGTTTCAGGAATTTGAATCATAATATGATTAAATACGCAGTTGATCTTTTAAATGCATATGAAATAGAAGCAAGTTTCTCCTAAATCAGTGAATGCCTTCTCACCGCATGTCATCCGCTCTCTAACCGCAATTCTCAACATTATGGAAACAAGATACATCGTAAGCCAATACACCTTGTATAGCTACGGAGAAAGCTCATATTTATGGGCAGAAGCCGGCGGTTTGATCATGATATTAATATGAATTTTATTTTCTTACGGCGTGTGTATTGTACGATGTTATCAAAATTTCGCGAATGAATATTATTAGAGGAAGAATACAAACGCTTGCGACAAGCAGAACGATGCCCATGGAAACTGCAAAGAAAAAACAATGTTAGTAGCTCCGCATCCCGATGAACCGTTGGTTTAAGCACTTTAACGATATTCCCGTTAATTCACAAGACCTCCCAATGTGTCGTAATAATAATGCGCTGATAACATTGTCATGCTGGGGCAGTGACAATGACCAACTAAATGCTCTATTTTCATTGCCCGAATTGGAACTTGCTCTCTTTTCTATGTCTAATAATAAGGCGGCCGGCCCTGACCAACTTTGTGTTGAACAAATTAAAGATTCCTTTTATTTATTATCGAGTTATTGGCTACATTTTTTTCAATTGTATCTTATACGGTTATCAAATGCCGGTGTCATGGAAGCAAGCTGTAATAAAAATCCTGTATAAGGGTAAAGGGGATATAAGTGATACCAACTCGTACCGTGGAATTGCCCTGCTAAATCATACCTATAAATTTTTGTCCACTCTTATAACCAATCGATTATCGAAACACCGTGATTATCTGTTGCTGTCAGAGCAATTTGGTTTGCGACCTCACCGATCAACGGTAGACGCAATTAAGGTAGTTCGTGAACAAGTGTTATTACAATTCGAACGCAAGAGTCATTTATATGCTATCTTTGTTAACTTTAAAAAAGCCTTTGATTCGGTTAATCGAGAAATACTCCCCCGTAAATTGTCGATGGATTTCCGGATATCTGGTCGTATGCTGAAACTCTTGTGCAATATCCTCTATGCCAATTCATTAAATGTCTTCGACGGACTTACTTCATCAGACACAATAATTGCTAGCCGCGGTGTGATGCAGGGAGATCCGCTCAGCCCTATTTTTTTCTCTGTATATATCCATGATTTGCCGTCTCATCTGAGAAACGAATGTCAAACTTCAAGTTCTGTTCTGTACGCTGACGACTTAGCTATTCTAACGAAAGATCTAAAATTGGCTCAAAACATAACCACTGCTCTAGCTTACTACTGTTCAAATAATCTAATTGAAGTCAATATCGATAAAACAAAGGTAGTAAAGTTTCGTAAAGGTGGCAGATTGTGCTCACATGACGAGATTAGTTTAAACAGCGGGAAGGTAGAGTTCTGTAATCAATACACGTACTTGGGGATGCTATTGACAAGTAGGTGGTCTTTTAAGCTTCATATCGAAAAGAAATGTGCGAAAATCGTCATAGCCAATTCGCGAGTTAAATGTTTAGGTAAGCTTTCCTTTGGTAGTGCTCTTCAGTATTTTCATGTCATGCTTCTACCGATTTTGTCGTACGCGCTTTCCGCAATCTGGACAGACCTCACGACGGCTAATTTTGTGCAGATCGACAAATGTAAAGGCAGATTCATTAAGCGTGTTGTAGGCGTCTCTCCAAAGTGCTCGACGACTGCGGTTTATGTTTTATCTAAAGTCGAGTTATGTACGGAGTATTTACGAAATATGATCGGAGCACAAGATACGGTACATTATATTCAAAACAAAAAAGACTTTACAGATAAGGTTAGCAAGCTAGATCATCAAATATACACTTCATCAGTTAATACGCAAACGAGTTGGCAGTCTCCGTGTGCTTCTAAACGTCCCTTCGTTTGGAGGGTTTCTTTGCACGGATATCACGACAAGTTTTGTCGCACTCGCATACCCGTCCATAAACATGGAGTTTCGTGTGCTTTTTCTGTGGTGATAGATGTGAGTCTTTATCCCACGTATTTAAGTGCCCCGGTGTTAGCGCAAAAATCTTTGAAGGAGATCGATGGGTTAAGTTTACGCCTAACGTGATAAACCTGCTAAATTTCTTTTTGCCTGTTGGGGACTAGCGGTGGACTATCAAAGATTGATATTATTTCAAATGACGTCGTTGCACAATGTTTTATTAAATTTCTTTCATTTGGCCTGGTCGAAAGACGCAGTGCCCTAATAAATTTCCTCTATATCATTGTTACAGAAGTGGCAACACAAGTATAGCAAAATTGCCGAAATTCTTTTCATCGTAATTTTGCCTTGTAATATTGACTTTTTACATTAAACCATTGCTGTAAACTAAATGAATCATTATAACCCAGACAATTTACACTGATTTAAATTGATTTTTGTCAATGCGACCATTTGTAATCACTAGTTCTGTTTTAAATACCAGCTGGTGTAATAGATAACTTAATCCTTCGTTTTATAAATTATCTGTGCGATCAAATGTAAATATTCAAATATTATTTATGTCGTCAAGTAAAACACAAATATTATCGTATACTAGAAATTTAATCTCGATTTCGAGACTTATAGTTTCGTCGATGATGATGTCTCCTACTTCCATCACGCCACAAGTTTCCTTCCGTTAAAAGTAATTTAAATTAATTTAAATTTTTTTCCTTGGAATTAAAAGTTTTGTATTTTTATGACTTTAAGACCATTCAATTTTTTCGTCGATCTATAATAAATTACTGATGTTATAGAGCCTTTAACTCGAGTTACTTATAAAAAATATTTTTAAATCTTGTTTAATCAGTAAAATTACCTTTTAATTACACGTGTTCCTTTTTTACTGCATGCATTAAGCTACATGCATAAATAAAACTTTATTATTTGCAGCTTTTATCAAGTGGCTTAAACCCCAAATGTTGCTTTGATATGTTGGGAAATGGTATTGACATATCTGTAAACTTTTCAGCGTTAATACAGTCAATTCAAACGTTGAGAACCACAATTGTTGAGTACCTAACTGCTTCAGTGAGTTTTTGTAATTGCTAGGTAACAAGTATATGTTTTTTGTTTAGTTTGAAGAATACTCAAAAGGTATTGTTAAAGAAGTCGACCGACTTGATTTATTGAGATCATATCGATCAACTAGCAATAGACCTAAGCCCGTAAGTGTTTTTGAAATTTGTGCAGTTTTGGAAAGTATGCTAATTCTTATTAAATTTTAAATAAAACGCAGCAGCTTGTTATGTAAACAATGGACTATTCATGCAACTTACATGAACCCGCAAGTTTGATTACGACTATAAAATTGTTAAAATTTATACATTTGTGGGAGACTATCATTTATTACATTGTATAAGTAAATTTAATTAAAGATTACAGCTGAGAAATTAAGTTTGTTTCGAAGTTAAGAAACATTTTTGAGTTTCAACTGTAAAAGCTCACAAAAGACGTTTAAGCTTTAATTTCTTCAATTGTTGTTCTAGAGAGAACAACACCAAATAACATGTGTTTGTTCTAGAGAGCTGATCATTTTTTTCCTACAAAATATAAAATTTAATTTTATCATAAACAACATGTACTTATCGGATACTGTTGTCTTCATTTGTATAAATTTGTTTTTATTTTGCTTTAAAATAGAAAATTATCGTAAAAAAATATTATTCAAAAATCATATTGAAAGAATAAATAAGAGGTGCATTATTATAGAATATTATTATAGATAGATTCTGATATGTTTGTAAAGGACTAATTGTACACTTGTATAGTTAATTATGACTTTTAATTGATTCATAATTTATCAATTATGATTAATTTGTTTTTAATTTTTAAAATCTTAATTTTTAAAATAATTTTTAAATGAGTCATGTTTTATATTTTGCTAAATTGTTTAATTTAATGTTCTTTTTAACGATTTTATTCATCGTAAGCTAACCTTAAGAGCAGAAATATGAAATATAGCTATTTAATAAACAACAGTTGCTTACCAAGACTGCATTCATATCCGTTGCCTTTTGAAATGTGCAGTCATTGAATTATTCTTAAACAGAACATTGTGTTTTATAAAGAATAAATTGAATCCGACTAGACTGGATTGATGATCACAATGGTCGATAAATTATTTAATGAACATTAAATAGATCCTTACTCTACAAAAACGATTTTAATTTTAGATTAACAAAATATAGCAAAAATATGGACATAAAAATTATAAAAAATAAAAACTATATTAAAAATATAGACAAATTGATGATGTTGATCAGCAAAAATAGTAAAATAATAATTTTTGATCGTTTTAAAAATAAAGTGTTTATACAATATTGAAATATGAAATGTATTAATATAAAATAGAAATGTGAAATATAATATTTAAATTTAATATGTAAATTATATTTTAGAAATTTCAAAATTCGTAATTTTTAATTTCGAGAACGTTTTGTAAATGTTCTCGGTGTTGCTCAACACGTAGCTGACCGTAGATTTTTTAATTTTGATAATTATAAAGTTTATAATTTTTTATAATTTTAATATTATATATGTCATAATAATATCTACGATAATTATCTGCAGATTAATTATTTTAATTTATTAAGACGGTTTAATTTTATATTTATAAACTCAAAAATATCGAAAATCGAAGATTAATTTTTGCTATTTTTATCTAATAAAATTTCTATTTATAGAATAAAACCAAGAAAACGACAATTTATCTGATAGGTTCAGTTCAATATATCAATAGATGCTGCCATTATCATCATAAACTATTGATAGCAGTATGATGATATATTATCACCCTGAGGCTATCATCAGGATGATAATAGTTCGTATAATATTACTAATATTAATATTATAATATATATTATAATATAATGAAGATAAAATCAAAAAACAATTGTCAAATATAAAAATTATAAATTTTTATACGATTTTGAAATAATTTAAATTAAATGATTGATTTTCATCACTTGTAATATGCTCAACATTTAGCTGACCTTAGACAAATTTTAGCAAGCATCTACGTTCAACGATTGCAATGAAATTTTAGTAGTTGACTCTGATGAAGAATTTGAAGCAAATGCTAAAACTTCAATTAAAGTAGAGGACCTACCAGGGCCGATAGAGTCGTTAAATAACATTCCAGAAAACGTTGAAGCTAATTTGTCGAAATATATTCAGCGATTTTTGTCTTGTACCCATGTCAAAAATTCGAATATTTCTGAAAACGACGTATATGCATTAACATTCACAGAGTATTTTCAGTTGATGCGACTGTTTAATGATTCAACAGAATTTGACCAACACTTTGCTAAGCTTCTTGACTACGACAAGCAATTGCTTGCTGTAGTGTTACAGGCCGAGTCAATATCACAGCTTTTTGGCAAAGATATCAGCCAATATCGAGCCATTTTTGACGACAATATTTATAAGAATGAAAACCAAAACTTAGATCCCCAGAATGAAACCAGGATAAAAAATGAACCGATAGATCCTGAATTTGAGGCATTTGATAAATCTACGAATAAAAAAAAGTATAAATTTTATATTATTTACTTTCCATCATTCTTGTTTGAAAAAATTATTTAGAGAACATTCGCCGCGCAGAAACGCTATGAAAGGTTAGTTTCGTATCAATTTCACAGAAATATTAAAATTAATATAATTATTAAAATTAATATTCAAATTAATATAATAAAACTAAGATAATAAATATAATATTATTAATATAATAATATATAATAATTAATATAATAAAAAATTACCTTGACGTTAAATCATGCAAAATATTATTGCAAACTTTCTGATTCTGAACGATAAAGAAATTAGTGATAATATTTCGATTAATGATGAAAGAATATCAATTAAATATGTCGAACTAACATGTTGATGCGGTTTCTGTTTACAAATTTTCTGATACAAATTTGCTGTTTGTATCTAAAAAATATTGATATTAATATAAATATTATTAATATATAATATTAATAATATTAATATTAATAATATATTAAATATTATAATATTTTTTATTAATTATAATTATTCACTACAAAGTTTATGCATAATATCACGTGATCACACAGCACGATGTGATCACGTGATCACACAGCTATCACATGATCGCTGTTTAGTGGTCATATCACCCGCTTTCGATAATACAATTATTTGGACCTGTAACATTACAATTACAGTCATTCATAGATATCTTCGAATAAGTTTAAATGTCAGGATTATTTTCAAATCGATACAAAAAATCCTAAAATCAACAAAACTCTGAAGTAGACTTTGAACAACGCTATAAAACAAGAAATTTCCGTGTAGCGTTGATAACATGATAAGTTTGCGTATATATACTACAAAGTTTATATCACGTGATCGCACATCACGATTTTAACATTAGAGAAGGTAACGTGTGTATATCTTGACTAGGATTAACAAGCATGCACATCATGCATTGTTCTAAAACATTCTCCCATTCTCAGTTTATGCAGTACTGCCTGGGATTCATTCTAATCATCATGGATCGTCGCAATCCAAACGTCGTTTGAAATTCCTTATTTTGGTTATTTTTAACTTCACAGTCACTACTGGAAACTACACGCTCGATAATATATTCTACATATCTATTTCTGCTGCTGTTTGGAAGTCCATTATTTTGACTATTCGTTGTTGGTGTTGACCGGCGGAGTTCTGCATTCAAAACGAGTCATCATTACTTTCGAGTAACTTTAAATTACAAGATTATTTTCAAATTGATCCAACTCCACAGAAAAATAAACTTTAAATAAAACTTTAATTGAACTAACAGAAGCCTTAAATATTTTGATAAATCAAAATTATTTAAAAGTATGGGCATTTATATTTAGACAAATAAAAAATGTTTCAATGGGAGGTAATAGTAGACTAATTATAACTGACTACATAGTTAAATATTAATAAGAACCAAAATATTTTAAAAATATGTTTAAAAATTATCTAATATATTTTTTATTTTACACATCAGTGCATATTCAGTTCTTAATTCGTTATCTTAATTTGCTGCTTATCGGTGCTATTATTTACTGCTTATTGACATAAACACTTATTAAAGCCTAATTAAATTAAAATCGACCTGTCGGTTCTAATGTTATTTTAGTTGATTTTACGTCCTTAATGTTACATAAATAGATTCTATTTTGTTATTACATCATTGGATGTGTTTAAACAGGATACACGTAGCTAGTAGAGATCAGCTAACTGAGTGTATGTATATTCAATTATTATGATAAATTAAATTACTACAGAAAACTTTATTCTTAACAAAACCAATATTGATGACAAAGAAGGTGCATATCTAGATATGAACATTAAATTAACATCAATTAAAACTAATTTTAATTTATATTGTAAAGATAACATATTTAAATTTACAAGAAACATATTTTTGCATGAGCATTCATGCATACCATATAATATAAAATATAATACATTAAATAATGAAATTTTAAGAATTGCAACAATATGTAATGATATTGGCTTTCTTCAAAATCATTTAAATAATTTAATAGATACATATTTTAAACTAGGTTACTATAAAAATAACATCAAGCAGAAAATAGTAAAATATATAAATCAACACAATAATATAAAGAATAAATTTAAACTCTTAAGTGGCAAATTTTTATGGATGGATAATAAATAATATACTTTGCATTAGAATAAGATACTAGATAGTTTTATCAGAGGAAATACATCATTAGCATGTATTTGGCCCCGCTGCTATGTTGGGTAGAGGAGTTAGGGGCCGAAACCTGATAGCATAGCAGTTCCTCCTGATGACCTCTAATTCTTATTCTGATACAACGTCTATTATTTATTAGTCAATGCATAAAATTTGATTTTTATTTTAAATTTCAGGTTATAATTCAACTTGATATAAATTATATAAAATCTTATAACAATTATTTATTATTAATTAATTTTTTATTATTTAACTATTTAACTTTTATCTTGCATTATTTTTAATTTGCAATATAAAATACGTAGACTCAGTTAGCTTATTTAATTGATTAATAATTAACAGACTTTGTATCACAATAAGGATTAGAGGTCATCTGGAAGAACTGTTGTTTGTTCTCCTCAAAATATTATATTACCAAATGTTTTATGAACTTTTAATCAACTTGTCTAATTATAAATTGATTTGCTTTAATAAATATTTGTATTTATCAGAACGTAAGTTAAAACGTAATTGTCTTTAGGATTCAAAATCTATTATGATAAATTTGTTAACTGGTGTCATACTCGCGTTACCGATACGCAGAATTTAAGAGAAAATGAAGCCCGAAGATTAGATTATAGCCTTGCTCGCTCATTCAATCTAAATACACAAACAAAGGTTATTAATGCTAATTTCAACTGTGATTCGGATACTGAAAATGTAGATAACTTTGGAATTGAGCCACTAAATTGTATGACCGATTGTAAAAATTGCTCAAATAACTTGAATTCCGAAAGCGATCTAGTTGCATCACAGCCATTAAAATCACAACCTTCACAAGTATCGATAACTGACCAAAAATCGATATTGGCACAGAATGTCACTATAACATCTGAAATTAATATTTGCAAGGCAACCGAGCAAAATAGCAGTGTTCCTGTATCAACTACTAATTATGAAACGATTGATTGCCACCATGATATTAATGCACATCATCTTTCGGTGCCATCAATAGTATCACCACAGCAATATTTTAGTAATCAAACGCTACCCACGAGCTATCCGTTTAAAATCAATTCAGATAATATAAATGATTTACAGTCATCTAAATGGCATCAAATTCCCCCGCTAACTACGACTTTACAGCCATGCTTTAGAAACTGCAACATTCCGTGCGCCTGTAATGACCTAATAAAGGATGCTTTATGCCACGATATCAGAGACGATATTAATATGCCAATTGGAAATGTTACGGATGTCATCAATTTATCACATATAGCCGATCGAATGTTTCCAAAGAGAAACACGTCTGATTTCGGTGGTGATAAATTCAAACCAAGTCGTGTCAACAAAAGGAAGAAGCGAAAACCGGTTAGAAGACCAATTTTGCTATCAAGGAAGAATTCTAATCAAACTCCGACTAGGCCTTGTCCACAACAATGTGTAAGACCCGAATTTAGCGAGCTAATACAGCGGATAGCACCGTTAACAAATCGTTTATGGCGACAACCTCCGCTGCAACAGCTTAACACCGGAGATATCAATGAGCGATCTGATCATAAATATTGCAGGGGTAAGGTGTAACTTAATTATTAATACATGGTTTGTTTGTAAAACACGCTATAGATCAACAATCATCGTTCCGAAATGATCTAACAAATACATTTTGCTGCAAAACACAATGTGACGAAGGTAATGTTATAGTAAAAAGGTATAATTACATTATAATCTTAAAATATTGCAATATGTTAGTTTTAAAAACTACTGTCATTTGATCGATGATTTCGTTATACTCGACTTCTCAAGCAAAGTAGATGAAGATACATCTTTGGGATTAAACCAAGCGATTGAGCACGCATGCAGTGTCAAGCAGTAAGCACACATGCTATTGGTTAATACATGACATGTACTCTATTTGGGGTTCATTGAAATACGAACAGTTCGTCGAACCCATTGGATTCGCTGAAATGGCAACTCAATTAACTACTTATCCCAATAATATATAAAATTAAGTTTTATTTAAATTAATATTCAATGATACGTTCAATGTGCTCTTATATTGCACAGGGCGTTTAAATATCGAAAGAAAATAAATTAAAGATTATTACTCACAAATTTTTATTATTATAACACTTGAATAATTTAATAATTTAATTCAATGTATCCAAAAAGTCAAACATTAGACGAATATAATGTCAAATGTTAGATCGGAACACTAAAGTTTTATGTGTATCTATATACGCATAAAACTATATATTATTTTTAATTTTTTAAAAATATTATTATATTATCTTATTTTAATATTATTAATAATATTATTAATAATATTATTAATAATAATTTAATAATAATTTAATAATATTATTATAATAATATTATAATAATATTATTATATTATGATATTAATTATATGATTTTATAATATTATTATATTCACTAATATCTAGAATATTTTTATCATATTTTTATCAAGCAAATATATTGGTTAGGTAGTAGCTGTTTTATATTTAATTTATAGTTTCCTGATAACTTTCCACAAATCTCTGGAAAATTTAATATCTTTTAAAAAATTTAATATTATTTAAAATTTAAATTTAATATCTTCAAAAAATTACAATTGTAATTTTTTAAACATGCTAACAGAGTTTAGCGAAATATCAAATAAAATTTTATTCCTTCCTTTGATCCAGATCCGAAAATTTTGTTTATCAATAATAGATCATTATCAACAATTTAAAATGCAAGTTTTGAATTAAAAGTTTTTAACAAGTAGTTTGAAAATAATTAATTATAAAAAATAATTAATTAAAATTAAAATAATTAATTATAGAAATTTATTATATGATATTTATTCATAATAAATATTTATTAAATAGTATTGAATATTTATAAATAAATTTATAAATAATATTTAAAAACATATTTTACCTTTTAATGTTACTTATTTATTATTATAACGATATGAAAACGCTAATTAACGTTAATTTTTGAAATAATTTTAAAAATTATTTCAGTGAAATAATATTTTATGATATATGTATTATAATTCTCGTCCCGTTTGTTGTTCCTTGCTTTTCCGTAATTCTCTTCTTTTACATGTCTCAAACTACTCTACCTTCTTTAGCTTCAGGCTCTTTTCTTGCCCTTCAAACGCCAAATCCGGGATCCCATTTTAACAATTTAACTAATTTGACTAATATAAATCAAAGAATATTGATTTTAATATGATTAATGATTTTGTAATGAAATTATTGAATGCGAAAATAAAAAATGATTTGTTTTTTTAAGCTTATCAAAAATTTAGTGAAACATTTTTGAAAATGATTTCGATATTATATGTTTAACAATATTATGTATTATAATAATTATTGTAACACAATAGTATTTTTTAAACAGCCTTCTTGGTTCTTCTTAACTTAAATATTGTAAAATTATGTAATATTTTAAAAGTTGTTTGTGTTATTGTTAAAAGTAAATATATTTTTTTTGTAAGAATGTATGTGTATGCTCATTTATATTTAATATCAAATATTTCAAGGAGTATTTGAGTTGGATCAAAGGAAAGAAGAAATTATTTTTGATATTTCGTTAACGTTTTTAAGCATGTTCAGAAAATTACAATTTGAATTGTAATTGAATAAATTATTTAAAGATTAAGAATTATTGGAGCTGGATCAAATAAAAGAGGAAAATTTTATTTGATATTTCGCTAACCTCTGTTAGCAAAATCCTCCTTTTTTTGATCCAGCTCCGATAATTCTTTATAATTGATGATTTTTAATTGTTAAAATAATTTATAATTCTTTAGCATAAGATACTTATACAATAAAGAAAACTCAAGTTATTTAAAATATTATAAAATATGAAATGTCATAGTAGTTTTTCTAAATTATACAAAATTTAAATAAACTTTTGAAGTTTTATGACAAATTTTCCGATAAGAAAACTCCGAAAAAATTTGAAAATTGTAATTTTGGAAAATAAATATTCTCGTTTACGAAATCAGTACTTTTGTGAACAAAATCATATTTTATTTATTTCATAAAATAATGCAATAACCACAATTAATAACAGTTTCGTTGTGACTTTTTTCCTTTGGTCTTTTCTGTTTTTTTTATTAATTAAATTAATTAAATTTTATAATCGGCCAAATTGCTCTCGATTTTGATAGTTTTCGTGTATCACAACCTTTTTTTTCTAAAATTACAAATTATTAATTAATAATTAATTATTATTTTATTAATTACTAATTAATATTTATATCTTTGCTAATTACTATTTCATAAATTACAAATAAATGTAATCGATGCCATGATTCTTCGTCTGAAATGGTGATCCATTAATTTTGATAGTTTCATTGCTTTCTTGCTAATCTCTTTTACTAATTATTAATCATTTTCATATGTTTTTATTAAATAAATAAAAATGGTGTACATTAAATTCACTCTATGTAATGCAATATAAATGTTATAGTACGCAATATATTGTATGATATTTTAATAATGCTGATTGAGGTTTAAGAACCGAAACGTTCAAATATTAAAATATATTTGATTGCTGTTTATAAGATACTTTTACAATATATAAATAAACAGTTTTACGAGAATCACATCGGAAAGTTTAATGTTAGAAGATAGAATATTCCATACGAAATGATAGAAGATCATTTAATGCTAGAAGATATTCCATACGAAATGGAATATTTAATTAGATTATATAATGTGATATAATCACATTATATTATAATGTGATAATATTATAATGTGATCACACTATAATGCGTTACAATGTGATTATGGAAGGATGATATATATAAGTCAAGTTCGGGTGAGCGGAATGAAACAACGTTCAGGATTCCAAATAGAATTCGTAAAGTATTAAATGTAGTTGCCGATTGAAACTGGCTTCGATAAACAAACTGCAGTATCCATGTCACTTTTAGACGATCAATTTAACACCGAAGTGATGAATTACTCGGCAACACTCATCAGTAAAATGAAGTACTCACTGTTCGTTTCGGTTGTATATTTGACAATAAAAGAAGGTATTTCTGACACGTTGCTTAAAAGTCTGAGGATTTCGCTCTCGAATCAGAACATCTCCTGTGCAGACCATCCTTATTTACTCAGCAAAGGTTGATGTGGATTGATCGCTTCACTCATTGAATCCCAAACTGTATTCGGGATATATAAGTTAAGTCAGGATGTGCTGAAGGAAACAACGGCCAGAATTCCAAATGAAACTCGTAAAGTATTAAATGTAGTTGCCGATTGAAACTGACTTCGATCAACGAACTTCAGTATCCATGTCACTTCTAGATATGGAGCCTACATGTCTAGATGTAATATAAATTACATCTCCATATATATATTTATATATATATTTATATATAAATATATATTTATATATATAATTTGTTGTTACACCTGCCCTGGGACACACAATGGTGTACTCGTAAATAAATCACTATGTTTTCCTCATGAAGAGGCATAAACACCAGGCAGCATTCTATATATCCTCATCAGATCAAGAAATAGAACCGAATTATTCTCGCAATATTCAAAGTCGCTACGTATGCCCAGTCATCCTATGTGTGACGACAAACTTCAACAACGGTATATGCGTTTCGCTCTAACGGAGCTCATCAGTACCGTTACTTTAATAATCATCTATAGGCACCTTAACACACGCTTTAACAATGTCTAAAGCTCGAAAAACAGAACTACCCTTAATCTGAATCATCAGAGGAAATTTAGCATAAGCTCTGTGCATGACAGTGCGTATTGCGGTTTAACCATGCATCAGGCACTAAATTCCTTTTAATAGAAATGCTGTTTTACAGGGACACTTTAAAGTGTAAAAAAGATACAATTCAGGTCAACAAGAAATAATATAAATTATTTAGTGTGAGCTCTTCACAATCTCTTCAGTTCCGCCACGAGCGGCTTGTGTCCAAGCTCGCCACATCCTCCCCGCCGGCGTCTACCTGGCTTGTCTCCTTTGCCGTATTTGCAGCTGATTCGGTTGGCGCGTCCAATGCTTGCAACGGAACCCCACATGATTCGCTTTCGACTGATGATAGTCGAGTTAATATACCAGCGATATCATTGTATGGTTCAGTATTGAACATACGACGCTTGGGTGTTTCCATTATCGTCTGTGGGGCATCAGATAGTGGGTGGTTGCGTCCATTCAACGACGCTAAGATTGCCCGAGCATTTCCGCGCATGAGGGCCAACGATGCTCTTTGGAATAGGTGATCTACCGTTTTATGATATTCGATCCCAGTTGTGGCGGATATCTGTCTTGCTATCGATCGCATGAGACGTTCGCCTTGGTCGTTCCAGCCCCCATACGTCTCTACTACTGCCGGTATAAATTGATAACCAGCGGACTCCATACGTGCTCTATACTTCCTCTCCTTGACATTGACTGCATACATTGTCGCTGCATAGCCTGGCGTTATCGATGCGTTTGCTATGTACGCTGATTGTTGTGGATGTGTTACAGCGAAATCAGCTGCACGAGGAGGGTCCCCATGAATCAAAACGTATGCAGGTCGTTCACGAAGGTCTGGTATAAGGTTCCTTACCTCCAAAGCGACATGCATTCCTGCAGATTGAGCGGCATGAAAGACCACATCGCGAATTCCGTTGTGTCGCAGTCCCGGGTAACCCCCATATTGGCAGGTCAGCGCATGTAGGCCGACTGAATCAGCGGGGAGAAAGCATCGCCCACACCGATCTCCAGGTGAAAATAGAGGCGCACCAAGCCAAAATCGAGTTAAGGCGCAAAACTGCGAAGGGGGAATGTCTTTAAAGTGTACAAATATATAAAATATAAATTGTTGTTACACCTGCCCTGGGACACCAAGCGGTGTACTCGTGAATAAATCATTAGGTTTTCCTCGCAAGGAGGCATAAATACAGGCAGCATTCTATATATCCTCATCAGATCAAGAAATAGAACTGAATTATTCTCGTAATTTTCAAAGTCTCTACGTATGCCCAGTCATCCTATGTGTGACTACAAACTTCAACAACGGTATACGTGTTTCGCTCTAACGGAGCTCATCAGTACCGTGACTTTAATAATCATCCATAGGCACCTTAACACACGCTTAAACAATGTCTACAGCTCGAAAATCAGAACTACCCTTAATCTGAATCATCGGATAGAATTTAGCATAAGCTCTGTGAATGGCAGTGACTTAAAGTTTAACCATGCATCAGGCACTAAATTCCTTTTAATAGAAATGCTGTTTTATAGTGACACTTTCAAGTGTACAAATATATGTAATATAATTTGTTGTTACACCTGCCCTGGGACACTCAATGGTGTACTCGTAAATAAATCACTATATTTTCCTCATAAAGAGGCATAAACTCCAGGTAGCTTCCTATATATCCTCATCAGTGTAAGAAATAGAACAGAATTATTCTCGCAATATTCAAAGTTGCTACGTATGCCCAGTCATCCTATGTGTGACGACAAACTTCAACAACGGTATACGCGTTTCGCTCTAACGGAGCTCATCAGTACCGTGACTTTAATAATCATCCATAGGCACCTTAACACACGCTTTAACAATGTCTAAAGCTCGAAAAATATATATATTTTAATTTATTATATATATATTCACATGCACGTCAGAATCGACTACCGGGGTGCTTAAAAAAATAATCGTACAATAATTGACGGGGGTATATGAGCCGAAATCTCTTTACTTGTGTAAATAAATTAATAGCCTGCTTCTCGATTAATTCATTAATTTATTCGTTTTAATATTTTTAAAATAATTTTTTTGCTTACAAGTATATTACTATTTTTTAATATTATATATAAGTATTTAGATAAAATTTGACCAAGCTTTATTTGCGATTTATTTAAAAACGTTTTCGGGTTACCCCTTCGTCAGTAGCACAACACAATATTCTACAACCTGTACGTAGTACATATACACATATACTATGTGGTAGACATGGAAGAATCTACACTATGCAAATTTAATATTTTCTTTTTAGTGATCTAAATTTAATTTTTTCTTCGATAGTTCAGTCATTAATTGCGCAGTCTAATATAGTTGCCTTTTTCTGCAATGTAAATTTGTTAGTTTACCGCTGGTTATCTTTATTTCAAAAAAAGGTGGTAAAACTTACTCTGAATATGGCTAGCCGCCTTATCCCAGATATCCTTCTTCCTTTTGATCTGATACATACTTAGGTTGCTTCATATTTTCATTGAGTCACCAGTTTCTCCTACAAACTGTACATAACAGACGGTTTTATTCTCTTATAACTATATAATTCCTTTTAGTTTTGCATATATTTCAATTCTGAATTTTGTATTTTAGCCGAGTTGATACACTATTAAAATTGGCTAATGGTGACATGTCTGCACATGTTTTGCAACGTTCGTCACCACAGTGTTCTGAACTGTTTTCTTTCTATTTCATTTGAACCTTTTTCATGGAAACTAGAGCTCGTTATAATTTATTTATCTTTCTTGGTGGTCGGTGACAAATTTTAACATTCCTGTTTTCGATAACTGTTGTTTGTGTTGACTTTTTGATCGCAGATTGAATGACTTTATCATCTGTTTAATGAATGAAGGATTACATTCTATAGATATTCTAATTGGCTGATCTACTGTTTGCTCAGTAATTAATAGCGCTTTTCTGTTTTTCTATTTAAATTTATTAATGACCACTTGAATTTGCCGTCGTTTATATCCTCGTCTTATTAAATCCTCATACAAACCGATCGTAGGTGATCGGTTTGTATGAGGAGGAAGTCATCATCTCGCGAGCATATTTTTAATCCGTCGTACCTCATTACATATTAAATTTCGTTTAATTTGCGGGGGTGGTAACTAGAAGCGTGAAGGTATACGGGCTTCTACGTTGGTTATCTAAAAACGCGTGTGTAGAGTGTAATTTTCCCGGAATACCTCAATTCCTATAAATGAAACCGTTTCTTGCAAAATATGTTCTAACTTAAACTTTAATAAGCTCTTGCAATTCAGATTTTCCAAGCAAGCTCATTATATTTATTGTATGGTATACAATATATAAATATGTTATATAGTATGCAATATATTGTGTATTTTGTGTTTATTTGTAGGTTATGGAGAAATTATTAAAAAATTAATTATTGAAATTAGTTTAAATAATAAATAATACTTATCAAAACAGTAACTTAATTAATAAATAATCTAGATATGAATATTAATTCAATTCACACAATAATTAATCCGACAAGATTCGCCAAATTAAATTCATTTTGCAATATTTTTTGTTTAAAGCTGAAGCAGCTACATCTGACAGTAGGTGGCATCCGATAAGTGGAGACATCAATGAAACAGCATATCAGGACGTTGATATGGAATTAGCTGGAAATCACTCTGATTGTCAGCTATCTTCGTTAGAAGAAAAGTGCGGAATGTCAAGAGGAAACTCAAGAGCATGCCGAAACGTTCGTGTGATATCTTCGTCATCAGATGGAAGCGACATTACTCTAACGAATGAATACTTTATTCCAAATAATAATTATTTATTCAAATGTGAATCTAATATAGTACCTGAAATTAACAACGACAATTTTTATGTCAGTTCATCCGGTAAAACTGAGAATAATGACTCTGATGAATCTTGGAGATTATCGTCACCGAGTAGTGAATTCGACGAATGTTGTAAATTAGTAAACAGTGCAAATTGCCAATTTCCAAACAATGTTGGTCAAGAATCAAATCCAGATGAACGGATGTCTAGCAAACCTGTTATTACTGAAAGTCATAAGGATTCCGATGTCTACTACTGCTCCGAAGCGTTTGATACTGATTCTGATGACGTAAAGTCGGATGATAGCAAAGATCCAGATTATGTATTACCAAGATCGTTTTAATTAACACATTTTAGCGTTCCATCAAAGGGTTATAAAAGGTTTTTGCACTGACAAGGGGTGTATTTTATTTAAATAGTTATTCAGAATTTTCTGTCAGTATCTTTCTGTACACACCAATTCTCGTTGTACATTGAAAATAAATTGTTGTAAATATATTATACAAATATATTATGTTGTACATTTACCAAATAATTACAAGGAATTTACTTTTGATTTTCATTTTGAAATCGGTAGCTTCCTTATCATCACAGATTTTATATCAATTGAATGAAATTTTGTAGATATCAAAACTCCATTCAATCAATTAATTCTATCAATTGAATGGAGCGGGGTCAACAAACAAATTTATTTTTATATTTTTAAACGATTTAAAAACGTACAATTTGTTTAATTTTTACAAGGGATTTACTTTTGATTTTCATTTTGAAATCGGTAGCTTCCTTATCATCACAGATTTTATATCAATTGAATGAAGTTTTGAAGATATCAAAAATCCATTCAATCAATTAATTTATCTGTTATTTACAATTTATTGCTTATCTACTGTTTATTTCATTCAATTACAATTTATAATAATAAGGATTTTGTTATGAAATTATATTGAAGGAAATAAACAGTAAAAAACAATAAATAGTAGATAAAAGATAAATTGTATTAAATGAAAAAACAGCAGATAAACAATAAACAGTAGATAAAAGATAAATTGTATTAAATGAAATAAACAGTAGAAAAACAATAAATAGTAGATAAAAGATAAATTGTATTAAATGAAATAAACAGTAGATAAGCAGTAAACAGTATAAAACAGATAAATTGCATTGAATGAAAATTACATTAGATAAGCTATAAATAGTAGATAAAATATAAGTTATATTAAAGGAAATAAACAGTAGAAAAACAATAAATAGTAGATAAAAGATAAATTATATTAAAGTAAATAAACAGTAGAAAAACAATAAATAGTAGATAAAAGATAAATGGTATTAAATGAAATAAACAGTAGAAAAACAATAAATAGAAAATAAAAGATACATTGTATTGAATAAATAAACAGTAAAATGCAATAAATAGTAGATACAAGGTAAATTGTATTACATGAAATAAACAGTAGAAAAACAATAAATAGTAGATAAAAGATAAATTGTATTAAATGAAAAAAAACAGCAGATAAGCAATAAACAATAGATAATAGATAAATATTGTATAACATATAAATTGTATTAAATGAAATAAACTGTAGATAAGCAATAAACAGTTGATATCTTATTATTAAATCGTATTAATAATAAGGATAAAACTGTCTGTAAATAATATTAAGGATTTTGTTAAGAACTATATAATCACTAAAAAGTTTTAAAACGAAAAACATGAAGAAAAAGAAAACAGAAAACAAAGTCAGTTCAGTCGTTATTGGAGTCTTCATTGTGTCACGGCCTCAGTTCCACTGGGATCTAAGCCCGTCAGCCAATCCAACACGTCGCTCTCCGACTGAACCATCCGGGGTCTCTCACTCCCCCGAAGAATCCAATCGAGGCTGACTATTCTCGGTAATCGCGGATGAGGAGCTTAAGGAACCTTAGTATTTGCTATGGAGGACGTCCTCTTGAAAAGAAGACTAATCCCGAGATAACCCAAGCACCCCAGAGGCGCACTTGGGTTTTCCTATTCAATGACAGATGCTGAGCCCGTCATAGGGCCCACCTAGCTTTCTTCACAATACGTTTGAGTCTATCTAGGTCAGCTTTCGCTGACTAGTTCACCGTAATAGTGAACCCCAGGTATTTTACTTGACTTTGTGAAGGTAGGGAGTGATTGAGGCTGCAAAATGGAGGAAAGTGCAGAGATTGCTAATCTCTTAAGTTTCTTTTTGGCGGTAGGGGGCCATGAAAGACGACCATCTGCGATTTAAAGAAAACAAGATTGGATATGGGTAGCTGGTCTTTTAATCTTAAAAAGAAACGGATGATGTCAGAGACTACATTCTTGCACCTGCGTCCAAAGGACAGGGCTGTGGTATCATCAGCGTATACCACAAGATGTTGATCGCGTTTATATTTTTTGTAGAGTATAATGGAGGCAGCAAGATATAAGATTGGAGGAAGTGGGGATCCTTGAGGTACACCCTTAATAGATAGAACTGATGTGCATCATGGTCGTCTTCATAGAAGAATCGCTTGGTATACAACAATATTTCCACCCTGTTAACAATTCTTGCAGGCAGCCCAAGGGACCTGAGAGAAGAGATAACAAAAGGAATGGAAATGCGGTCAAATGCAGCAGAAAAATCAAGAAAGACAGCCACAGCAAGCTGATGACTGTTATCGTGACAAAACTGATACACTTCACATATTGCTGAATGGACCGAGCGATCTTTTACGTACCCATGAAAACCTTATGGAATTAAATTTTGCCTACTAAGATAGTCGTGGATTTTACGCCCAAGCGCTTTTTCGTAAATGGAGATGAGGAAGTTTTGAATCGAAATGGGACGCAAATCTTGAGAACAAAATCGATTTTTTTTGGGTAAAAACACACGTCGGCTAATATTTATGCCAGCAATATCGACGGGGAGGCTAGTAGCATTGTGATGGCGACCTACTTTCTCTGACTGTCTGTTAAAAGCTGACAGACCCGAGTGGAGAGTGGCGCGTGGGTTCTGAAGGTGCCCGGAAGTGGCCCCAGGAGTTAAGAATATCTGTGACAGATAGATCCCTACTTCTGAAGTCACACCAAGGCGGGATTGGTTGAGGAGATTGAGTGGATTCATAATTATGTAAGGATAGTGACTCTTCTAAAACTTTGTCAAGGCCTATGCTACTAATCTAAACCAAGGCTTTATCCTTCCAGCAGACATAGTTCTCTTTCTTGAATATCTTCCAGAAGGAATTCTGAAAAGGGTAATGGTGAGCAATGCTTGCCCTATCACTGCTCAGCAGGAACCTATATCTAGAGCTCCAGTATTCATTCGAGAGGGCCTGTCTGGCGGAAACAGAGATTGGGAAGATGTAGCATTTTAGTGAGGACCTTGAGTTTTGTTGGATTGAGATTGTATATGCAACCTTTATAGGTAGTCTAAAACAACGCGGTGGCTTGCGATGAGCGGTAGGAATTAAATTCGGTCAAACTCTCATTACTAATTCTAAGGAAGGGTTGGATAGCTGCCTGAAAGAAGGCCACTCTGATGGGATCAAAGTAAAACCTCCTTCTAAGCAACGTATCTTCCTCTATCCGCAAGTGAATAAGGTCATTAGAGATGGTCTAATGTTAGTGTGACTTCTCAGTACAAATAAGTTTTAACAACCACTTCTTATGAACAAGTAATATGTCGAGGAGAGAATTACTTGTTAAGCAATGAAAGGTGAGGAAGGTGGTTTGTGAATAAGATAGTCGTTTCTATTTCTGCGGTTTGCTGCATTAATCCAACGACCAGTTCTGTCGTTGAAGTCATCAAGTAACATATCATAGCCGCTACCCAATATACGATCTTGTATGTCACGGTTTTTATGAATTTCTCCTGGCCGGATATGGATATTGGGGTGTAGATGTGCTTAAGGATAAATCGAGTAATGTCTGGGGACACGAATAAACTGCGTCCTTAAGGACTTTAACATCTGAATATCTACCAGATAGAAGGCTAATGGCAGAAGCAACTCCCGAATTCTACTGAAGGATATTCAGTGAAAAAGGTTCTTGATTACTTTGCACTGTGTTAAGTTAGCTGGAGTGGGATGCCACCTCCTAGTCCGAACCGGAGGTGAGAAGGTTACCCTTCCCACACCCAGCCGGACAAGTTAGAGACACTTGTCCACGGGCGTTATCTTCATTTCCCGTCGTGACCCCATCTGCCAATCTCTATAGGTTTCCATTCTGCTTGGTAATTGTTATAGGAGGCACTGTCTTAAGAGAAGGCAGGTTTGATTTCTTGGTAATTATAAGTTTTTTCGTGGGAGCATAGAAAAATCTTTAATCATTATATATTGATAATATATATGAAAAATACTTGAAAATGAAATTTTAAGTTTCTAACATTGAAATTTGAAATTTAAATTCAATTTTAATCTCGCTCGCTTAATATCCATGCAACAAGTGTCTAATAATACCATGATTGCATTAACTGCAAGCAGATTAATTGCTCTCATTAAAATTCATGGGATCAGACCAACAGGAATCGGTGATGTATACAGACGAATAATGTCCAAGGTAATCCTTAATATAGCTCGACCACAGCTCCAGCATGTTTGTGGAACATTGCAACTATGCGCGGGTCAGCGTGCAGGTACTGAATGCGTCGTTCACGCTCTACGTGATTCCCTGTCTAATGACCCTCAATCAAAACTGCTAACAATAGATGCCGACAATGCCTTTAACCGCGTGAACCAAAAGACTCCGTGGACTAATATACAGAAAGTATGTCCGGATCTGTCAACAGTTCTGCACAATATGTATGAACAACCTTCAAAACTAGTCTTCAACAACGAACGTATTCTGTCCAGAGAGAGTTTCACACAGGGTGATGTCTTTTCCATGGCAGCATTTGCAGCTGCCATCCTCCAGCTAATTTTGCGCACAAGGAAAAATGCTCCTTCAGTACGGCACTTGTGGTACGCTGACGACGGAAACCTGGCTGGCAGTCCCGAGGAGGTATTTGATGCATTTAGGTTCCTGCAAACACATGGTCCCCATTATGGCTTCTATATAAACTCTCGTGTGAAGTATACACGAATGACCACACCTTATCTAATATTGAGTCTATCTTCTCAAGTACTTCTATCCCCATCACAAATGAAGGTTTATCAGTGTTGGGATCACCCATTGGCAGCCAAGAATATATCGAGAGATCCATTCACGAAGCTGTCGATAATTTAGTGAATTTTATCGCTCGCCTATCTGAAATTGGTCAGTCAGATCTTCAGATTGCATACACATCATTGACGAGGTCAATCCAACATAAATGGATATACATGCAGAGGTCATGTAGATGTTCTCCTGACTGGTTCTACCCGCTTGTAGGTCTTTTAGCAAGGTTGAGGTTGCAGCACATGTGGGGCGAGACAGAGCATCTGCGGTGAAGTTTTTCCGTACGGGACGATATTGTATATCATATCTATAGTTTGAGAGCTCTAGTTTCCAGCGTGTAAGCTTGTCGTTTTTAATGCGGTTAATGATGATCCGAACAGAAAAGAGAAAGCTTGTTGATAATTAATTATAGTACATTTTCTACCTATTAGAAAGTCTCTCCATTTCCTAATCGATGTGACTATGGCTGCGACCTCAATTCTATGGCTGACTGTGATTGCTCGGCTTTGTTTAATGTTCGCGAGAAGAATGCAACAGGTCTACCTTCTTACGATAGGATGGCAGCAAGTGCTATTCCTGAGACGTCTGTTTCTATGGTGAACGGTTGATTGTCATCTATGGCTGATAGGGACGCATGAGCTATTTCGGCCTTTAGTTGGTCCAGGCAGGTGTTCTGTGCTTCGGTCAAAGGAAGACTTTCAGCGTTTATGAGTGGGCGGATTGCTTCTGGGTAGCGCGTTATCCACTGGCTATAGTACGAGAGTATCACAATGAGGCGTTTTAGTGCCTTAAGTGACGTCGGAGAAGGGAAGTCAAGAAGTGGCTACAGTCTTCCAGGATCTGGTTGGATTTCCCCATCATGTATGAGATGACCTAGATATGTCAACTTTGATATCGAGTAGGAACACTTCTTGTGATTTTGCTTCATATCGATTTATCAAGTACATTTCGGAAGGCCTCTAAGATAGCATCGTGTTCCGCTATATCTCCACCAGCCACTACAATATCGTCGACGTAAACAAAGGTCGCATTAAGATGGTTATCCTGAATGACGCTGTTCATGACTTGCTGAAAAGCGGCCACTGAGTTTGCAAGGCCAAACGGGATTCTCTTATACTCGTATAGCTGACCATTGGCCTCGAAGGCAGTATATACTTTTTATTCTTTATATAGTGGGCACTGATAATATGCAGATCGTAAGTCTAGCTTGGAAAAGTATTTATACTTTGCTAGTTGCTTTATGAGATCATTGATTTTTGGCATTGGAAATGCGTCAGGTTCGGTAAATCTGTTGATGGTCCTCGAGTAGTTTACTACCATACGAATTTTATTTCTTGATTTTACGACAAAAACTTGTGCGCGCCAGGGTGAATTTGACTTTTCGATTATGTCTGATGATAGCAATTTGCGTATTTCTTCTTTGATATACTCTTGGTCTAATTTCGATTGATAGTTTGATTTTGTAGAGATGGGATGGATGTCACTAGATAGGTTGCTGAAGAGTTAGGGTGGGTCGACATTCGACTTTTCAATTATGTCTGATGATAGCAATTTGCGTATATCTTCTTTGATATACTCTTAGTCTAATTTCGACTGATAGTTTTTGTAGAGATGAGATGTATGTCACTAGATAGTTGCTGAAGAGTTGTGGTGTGTCGACATTGATATTACCAATTTTCACGTAACGAACTGTATCCGTGCATTGTTAGAAAGTATGAGGTTGATAATGTTTTCACACTTAGAGCTGAGCATTGTGTTTGCGATAGTCTACACACGTGTGCAAAGTGACCACGCTTTCCACATTTGTAGCAACTGTTGTCTTTGGCCGGGCATTTGGATCGATGGTGATAGGACCTTCCACAAAATTGGCATTTATCGGTGCTCTTTGGGTCTGAACGAGTTTTTCGGAATCTGGTGGCAGCCGCACAGTCAGGAATCTCTTCGGAGGCGCTGTGGGTTGAGTTGTTGATTCGAGCAGAGAATTCGTTTGTAGAGGGAGCCTGAACATACTTTCGTGCCTCGATTTGAGCCATTTCCATTGTTCGAGCAATGTTGGTGGCCATTTCAAGGGTTAATAATTTCTGCTCCAGAAGCTTTTGTCTGCTCTGAGGATCCTTAGGACCAGCTATGAAGGCTTCTCTGATTGCTTCATCTGCGTGTACTTTAGCCGATACTTCTTGAAAGTCACAGTCCTTAGATAGGATGGTGAGCTGGCGAATATAGTCACTAATGATTTCGTCACTCCCTTGTTTTCTAGTGGATAGGCGATGTAGGGCATGGATGATTTTCGGTGGCTCTAGGAATGTAGTTGTCAGAATAACTCTAGCTTCCTCATACGTATTGCACTCCGCAATGAGTTCATAGACATCCGTTGAGATGTAGTTGATCAGGAGGTGCAGCTTGTTAGGAGGGCGAGCGGCATTGGAGACCGACATCTCGTCAATGCAGTTCTCGAATAACCGTAGCCAGTGCTTCCACTCGGCAGATGTCGTTTAAGGTTTGCTTTTAAACTTACTTAAGCGAAGCATCGAGTCCATTGAGAACAATTCAACGAATAAAGTGTTGTAAAATAGAGACAACGAACAACAAAATGTTTTATTCGTTAAAATCTACAATAGTTAAAAAAGTCATTTATAAGTCATTACACTTAGAGCTAGACATTCTAAGTATTGATTGCTTGTATTCTCATCTCTCATGAAATAGCATTCACGAAGATGGCAGATATATTAAAGCCTGTTCTAATATCAAATATATATTAGCCTGTTCTATTTGCTGATGATCCTTTTTGTTGATGCATGTCAAGCTAATTAGGCTAGCAATAATTAAATTTCTAGACATTGCTCTAGCTCTATGTTTTGACTTACCTCGCGCCGTCTGTCGGTCCTCCGCTTCATCCAGCGATGGAAGTTGCCCGGCAATGATAAGACAAAAGGATGACGAAACGGTACTATGTACCGTTTCGTTAATTCTTTTATGGCTGCCACATATTTATAAACTACTTTCCATGGATCCTCTTATCTCTCATAAAACACTATAATTATTCTTACTATATGCTATCAAATATGTGTACTCAGTTAGCTCATCTTCTATTACACTGAATTTGTAACAATTGTTTTTTAAAAGTTACTTTAAACCTACGCCTACTCTTACATTTAAGAAAATGACCCCGACGAGACTTGAACTCGCAACCTTCTGATCTGGAGTCAGACGCGCTACCAATTGCGCCACGAAGTCGATAATAAAAATTTTATGTAGAAATCAAATGTGTCTGTGTACCACAATAATCTTTTTTAAACAGCCTTCTTGGTTCTTCTTAACTTAAATATTGTAAAAAATTTGTTTGTGTTTTTGTTAAAAGTCAATATATTTTTTTGTAAGAATGTTTGCATATGCTCATTTATATTTAATATTAATATTTCAAGGAGTATTTAATTTGGATCAAATAAAGGAAATTTATTTTTGATATTTCGCTAACATCTGTTTGCATCTTCAAAAAATTACAATGATTGTATCAAATAAAATATGCGTCCATTCTTTGATCCAGCTCCAATAATTCCTAAAGCTAATATCATAACATATTGTTGCAATTCTTAAAATTTCATTATTTCATGGATTATATTTTATATTATATGGTATGCATGAATGCTCATGCAAAAATGTGTTTCTTGAATATCTAAATTTGTCTTCTTTACGATATCAATTAAAAGTAGTTTTAATTGATGTTAATTTAATGTTCATATCTAGATATATACCTTCTCTATCATTGGTTTTATTAAGAATAAGGCTTTCTGGATAAATGTGCTCACTAATTGAATAAAAATTATTAGAATTAAATACACATATATCATCAATGTATCGAAACATATATTTCATATCTTTATATAATTTAGATTTATTTTTTACACAGTTATGAACAAATTCATATTCTATAAAGCTTAAAAACAAGTCAGCTATAATTGGGCTACTATTACCACTCCATTGGAACACCTTTTACTTGTCCTAAATATAGATGTCCCTACTTTTAAATAATTTTGATTTATCAAAATATTTAAGGATTCTATTAATTCAATTTTATCCATATATTTATATTTACTTGATGGTTTAATTTTTGTTAGATAGGCGTTATAATTATTTTAACATATATACGTGTATCTTTTTACGAATTTAAGATTAAAAATTTGCTACTTAAGAGTTTAAATTTATTCTTTATATTATTGTAAATTTATTAAAATATTTAAGGATTCTATTAATTCAATTATGTCCATATATTTATATTTACTTGGGTGTTTAATTTTTGCTAGATAAAAAAAGATTTATTTTAACGTGGCAAATGCGTGCCAGCGCACGTTTACACAACCACAACAAAACAAAAACGTAAATCATGTGTCGCGATAGTGTAAACGGAGGAGGTGTTTGAATGTGATAAAGGAGTGAGCGCGGCGGACGTCGAGTGGGAGCTGATTCCAGGCGAGTGGGGCGGCGACGAGAAAGGATCGGAGACCGTAGTTGTTAGATTAATTAGGAACGTGGAGTAAGAGGGTATGACGGCAACGCAGCGATAGCGAGGTGGGGCGAGTGTCGTCTAAGAAAAAAAAGGCTGATGAACGATAAGGAGCCGAAAGCGATGAGACGAAAAGTTACGAGAAGAAGGCGGAATTTCTTCTCCGCCTTCTTAAAATATATAATCAACACAATAATATAAAGAATAAATTTAAACTCTTAAGTGGCAAATTTTTATGGATAGACAATAAATTATATACTTTGTATTGGAATAAGATACTAGATAGTTTTATCAGAGGAAATACATCATTAGCATGTATTTGGCCCCGCTGCTATGTTGGGTAGAGGAGTTAGGGGCCGAAACCTGATAGCATAGCAGTTCCTCCTGAGGACCACTAATTCTTATTATGATACAACGTCTGTTATTTATTAGTCAATTCATAAAAATAACGTTTATTTTAAATTTCATTTTTTTATTTAAACTTGGTTTAAATTATAGTTTATAATTAGTTTATAATTATATTAAATACGTAGACTCAGTAAGCTGATTTGATGCGGATATGGATGGTGGGCCAGGAGAGTTGGGCAAGATATGTGGATATGTGGTCGAAGCGACGGAGACGAAAGAGCACTCGAACGGCGGAGTTGATTATGCGTTGTAGGGGTAGGTTGGTGGATTTTGGAGAATTGGCGAAAAGGCTAAGGCAGTAATCGATTTTAGGGAAAAAAGCGATGAAAGAAGAGACATACAAGAACGGAAGTCGATAAGGGGGCGGATACGGCGGATGTCACGGAGAATTAAGTTAGACGAGCGAACCTTGTCACGGACGAAGGGTTAAGGGGAAATGTGATCATCGAAATGGAAGCCTAAGAAAGTGAGAGTGTGTACTATTGGGGATGATCGATTAGGCAAAATATACAGTGGGAGGAGATATGTTTGGTTATCATGGGAGGATCCACATTATTTTAGACTTGTCGGGGGTTTAGAACAAGATGGAGATTGGAGAGACTCCAATTATAAACTTCATGTGTACAAATATATCAAATATAAATTGTTGTTAAACCTGCCCTGGGACACCAAACGGTGTACTCGTGAATAAATCATTAGGTTTTCCTCACAAGGAGGTATAACACACCAGTCAGCATTCTATATATCCTTATCAGATCAAGAAATAGAACCAAATTATTCTCGCAATATTCAAAGTCGCTACTTATGCTCAGTCATCCTGTGTGTGACGACAAACTTCAACAACGGTAGACGCGTTTTGCTCTAACGGAGCTCATCAGCACCGTGACTTTAATAATTATCCATAGGCACCTTAACACACGCTTAAACAGTGTTTAAAGCTCGAAAAAACGAACTACCCTTTATCTGAATCATCGAAGGGAATTTAGCATAAGCTCTGTGCATGGCAGCGCGTATTGCAGTTTAACCATGCATCAGGCACTAAATTACTTTTAATAGAAATGCTCTATAACAGGGTATATATATTTCAAATTCATTATTTAACCATCCCTTGAGATTCCTTGTATGTAATGCCGCCATATAATTTGAATTTAAGAATTGCTAAATCAAAGTAATAAACGATAATGCAGATTTTATTTGACTTTTCGGTATTTGCTCCTTTCTTCAATTAACTTGATCACTTATAACTTTTCGGTCCAGGATTCCATTGGAATTTGGTAATATGTTGAAAGCTACTGTCGGAAATTGACTGGACTTTATTCAACGATCAACATATCATTCGTCACTACTAGACGTCATAGATGACTGGCAGCGCTCATCAGTATTATGAGCCATTTCGATGATGTTTCAGCTGCCTGCGTGACTTTGAAAAGAGAACATTTCCGATAAATTACATCAGTTTCGGTGTCAAAAAGCTGGTAAAATGGATACTTGATTATCAGTCTATCTCTATCCATATCAGGCGATCATTTGTTGCTGCATCACCTCGTTTGTTTGGTTCTTTCAGAGGATTCGGCATATGTATAATTAAGATTCCTTCAAAGATGCTTGGTAGCGATGGTCCAGAATTACATTTAAATACAGCAATATGTTAAAAGCTGTTTTCGGTCATTGACTGGACTACACTGAACGATCTTCATACTATTCGTCACTACTAGACGTCAGAGATGACCGGCAGCGCTCGTCAGTAGTACGAGATATCTATAAGACGTTTCGGCTGCCTGTGTGACTTTTGAAAACGGGCATTTCCGATAAATCGCTTAAGTTCCAGCGGCAAAAAGCTCGTAAACTGGAAACTTGCTTTTCAGACCATCTCTATCCATATCATGCAAATCATTTGTTGCTGCATCGCGTCATTCGTTGTACCTTTCATACATCGAACCTTCTGTGGGATTACTCGATCAACTAAATTTTTCTAAAAATGAAATTGATAATGATTCAATAATGGTTACTATATATGTGGAAGCGTTATACACATCCATTGACCATGAATGCGGAATAAACGATGTATTTCAATGTATAAGAAATCACAATTGACCGAACAACAAAATGAATTTTGTAAAAGATGCAATTGAGATAGTTCTGAAGAATAATATATTTCAATTTGATGGCCAGATATACCTTACAGTTAAGAGGATCAGCGATGGGTACTCCCATGGCGCCATCATACGCAATTCTATTTATCCATGCGTTTGAACAACTCGCGCTTACGACATTAACGAATCAACCCATACAATATATCCGGTATATTGACGACATATTTTGCTTATGTAAAAATACTAATGATGCTCAAGAGCTCATTGACACTTTTTAACACTGATGTGACATGAAGACCATTATTCGTTGCATTAACCATATCATATTAACCTATTTATTATATTCTGTTTGTTTGTAGATTGTTCAAATAAAGCTGCATAAATCGCTTTCATTACAATTTATTTGGACAATTGTGATCTATGGACCGAATTCTCAAACCCGAAACACTCGTCGCAGATCTTAATGATCCACAATCGCCTATGATATAAATGCATTGGAAACAACGGTTCAGTCAATTTCTACATTCCATAGTTGATATCACAGATGACAATAAGATCCATATACGCGTGAATCACATTTCACCATCTCTTTATCAGCACATTTCAAATGTCGACGATTACAACACAGCAATTCAAACCCTTGACAGCTTGTTCGTCAAACCGAAGAACGAAGTTTTTGCTCGATTCAAATTGAGTTCATGCAAACAATCAGATTCGCAGTCTATCGACCAATTCATCCAAGCGTTAATTCTTAAAATTTCATTATTTTATGTATTATATTTTATATTATATGGTATGCATGAATGCTCATGCAAAAATATGTTTCTTGTAAATTTAAATATGTAATCTTTACGATATAAATTAATAGTAGTTTTAGTTAATGTTAATTTAATGTTAATATCTAGATATACACCTTCTTTATCATTAATATTGGTTTTATTAAGAATGAGGCTACCTGGATAAATTTGTTCACTAATTGAATAAAAATCATTAGAATTAAATACACATATATCATCAATGTATCGAAACATATATTTATATTGTTTAGATTTAGTTTTTATATCATAAATATAACATATTTAAATTTCAAGAAACATTTTTGCATTAGCATTCATGCATGCATTACAATGCAAAATATAATACATTAAATAATGAAATTTTAAGAATTACCAAAATAATGTCATCTTTACGATATAAATTATTAGTAGTTTTAGTTAATGTTAATTTAATGTTCATATCTAGATATACACCTTATTTATCATCAATATTGGTTTTATTAAGAATAACACTTTCTGGATAAATGTGCTCACTAATTGAATAAAAATTATTAGAATTAAATACACATATATCATCAATGTATCGAAACATATATTACATATATTTATATAGTTCTTTCACCACTGCCGTTGATGTGTATAGACTCAAAAAATAACCGTCTTTAATAATTTGATTGTTTTGCAAATATTTTGTTATCATCGAATTCAATATTATGTCTTTTCATGATGGAATGGTTTAAAACAGCAGATGAATTGTCCCCTTTCCTTAGAGCATTACGATGTTCTTTAATTCTAAGTTGTAATGGTCGTGTTGTCTGACCCACGTATGTAGCATCACAATCTTTACATTTAATCTCATATACGAGACCTAAATTTTGCTGAGATAAGGGTCTCCGTTTGAACATGGATGCTAGACACCTAATAGGTGGACAGGACACTGTAGGACGTGATGACGTATGTCGTCTAATACCATCTTAGAGTTAGTTCAGGCTACGGTTGTCAACGAATGACGATCGCAAATATATTTTAGTTTTTGCTTGGTCTTTTTTGTCATGTATCGATGTAAAAAATATACTCTTCGACTTTCGATCTGCCTGGGTGATGGCCCATTTGGGAAAGTCCCGATTTTTAAGTTTCGACTTAATAATCAAACTTTCAGTCAACCGGGCACATTTCTCTGAGCAAATTTGCAAAGACACATATATCATCAATGTATCGAAATTGTATCATCAATGATTCTAGTATATACTAGAAATACTTAAAAATCGTTATTTATTTTAATATATTTCATTTGCAATGCATGAATTTTTAATCAAAAATATATTTCGTACAATGAAATTTAATTTTGATATACAAGTAGGTTATTGCAAATTACCTGCATTGCTTGAGCACCCAAGCTTACTTATTGAAAGTGATAATTTTTTATTTTTATAAAAATCCATATAAATTCACAATAACTTCACATTCGTTTTACTTAACGAATAAGTAATAAACACAAACAAAAGTCATTAGTTGGCTCTTTCTTTGAAAAAATAAGAAAAATAGTCACATCAATACACATCAGAAAGAGTGTATTCTGAAGAGGCCAATCGCATTTGCGAAAATTCAAATTTGGTACTATTTTTCTTATTTTTCTCGAAGAAAGAGCAAACCAATGATTATATTCTCTTAGAACGAAAATTTAAAAGACAAAACAAAAGTGTGTGGGCGTGAAATTTTACAAGTTTTATCGATTTGTATAGAACTAAAATAATATATCTAACATTGGGTGCTCGAGCAATGCATCAGGTTACTTTGCACTATAATCTGGTATCGAGTTCATCGTACTAGTCACCCGAAACGATATCTCGAGCATCTTTTTTGCACTTTAGATATGTAAATGTTATGAAAACTGCTCGTTTTGTTTGAACCGATACTTTAAACGTCTAATATTTATGACAATATACCCATATCTTAAAAATTTCATTTTAAAATTTCCGATTTTTATTTTTGATAATTATCAGCTCTTTAACTTAGTCTACGTATTTTATGCTCTATATAAATTAAACGATAATGCTATATCAAATAGATGATAGAAAAATATAATTAAACTATAATAAACAACAATTAATAAATAATTATTTATACGAAAAATACAAAAAGAATAGAATTATCCATTATGTCAGCTTAAATACTAATGCAGTCCGTCGTCTATTCAGGCAGCGCAAGAGATGCCCTCGGTTTCTGATAATTCTGCGTTTTTACTCGACTCCGTATTCAGAGGAGTGACCGCCTCACCGTACAAATCGCGGCTATATTCTTGCTGTAGACAACGCTCGGCAGCTACATGAACGCTACAACCATCTACAGACTGGAAATTATCTTCCCTGTTATATTCGCTTTGGTCTCTGTATGCTGTCACGTTGTTGAACGTTTTCCGCTTTGGGAGCGAAACCACAAGTATTCCTCGGTTTTATCCAAGTACTTACTAGACAGTCGCTTGTCACTCGCTCGTACAACACACGGAATTCCAAAATTTTCGAAATTATCGGTACTGGCGTGTACTTTTATTCCTATTAGATTTGAAATTTCTAGTTCCTCACTACTGCAATTCTGTTCATTTCCCTGTTGCAGTAATATTTGTTGTTTGATCCGTCAACAATGGATGTTGACGGGTGCAGTGCAAAAAGGCGATATTGAGGATCCTCATTGGAATTAATAGACACTCCATTCCAGCTGTTGTCGTCATCGGGGTGGGTATTCGGGAGAGCCTTGGCAATCCCTCTCATTAGCACGATCGATATTCGCTGAAATGATTCATCAGCTACCAGTGAATAAGGGATGTTTTGACGAGCTGCAAGGTAGCGCGCTATTCTACGGATTAGACATAGTCCGCCAACTTTTCAGTCCCCATAGGTCTCAATAACTGCAGGGGTAAAAATGTAACCATTTTCCTCCATGGTATGTGGCTATTTTCGTGTTTTAACGGTGATTGTGTACTCTTCCGCGGCGTAAGTAGCCTCCGTGCTTGATTTATTTAAGTATGATGACTGCTGAGGGTTTGTAACAGCGAAATCAATTGCTTCGGGTGGGTCGCCGTGAAGTACGATATCAGCTGACCGTTCTCTTAAACCCCTGAAAAGATTCAAAACTTCACTCTTAACATGTAAACTGCTGACTCGGCTGCATGGAATACTGTGTCTCTTACTCCGTTATGACGGATGGTATTCTCTGAATTGACTAGTAAGATCGTGAAATCCGTAATCGTCAGCATCTAATCGTCAGATTGTCAGCATTTATATGGTTTTTTTTAATATTGGAATTCCCAGCCTATCTTTATCAAGATAAGAAATTCCTCAGGAGGCATGTTCAACGCGTTAATTTTTGAGAGTGTAGGCTTCAATCATGGGTTCGTGTGAGGACAAGCTACGGCTATTAGTCGTGAATTGACAAAAGAAAATAACGTTTCAATTAGACGAGAGTGCAACACCTCGTCAATTCTTGTCTCTAATCCAAATTGAGACAAGATTGCTGAGCGAGCACTGTTATCCATAACGAGTTCTTCCAGATAGTTGCGGGTTAACGACTCAAAAGTTTGTGAATATGCCGGGAAAGAAGACGAATACATAACCAAGTTGTTTGCAACATTGGCGATGCTGGCTATATACGCAACATGAGCATAGACTGGAGAACTTTGCATTCCAAGTACGCTCGTTCCCAATGAAAGCTTTGCTTGAACATGTGAGCGTGAATCTAGTCTAATCCCTATCAATTCGTAAAGGACGTTGGTTACGGCTTTATTAAATTGTTTTAAAGCAGAGTGTATAGTCGCAAAGGTAGGTAAACAATCTGCAGATCAGGAATTTCTGAAATCAAGTCAAGATACCTCATTAATCTCGGCAGAATAATATATTCAAGATGAGAAGCAGTGAATTCTGGACTTCCGATTGGTGATACAAGTATAACAAAATTCATGGTTTCGTTCAAGGCCATAAATTCAGAGAAATGCGATTGTACAAATAGAATAGCTTCCCGTTGTCCTGTTATCTCAGTATTCCGCCAATTGAGTTGCAAATTAACACTACCAAATGCACTAGATAAGTGGGACAAGACTTTGATAATGGACTGTGCCGACCCAGCGATTAATCCATCGTCCAAGTACCATTTATTAAACTCAATAACAGCAATTCAATTTATACTATCTATGGTCGGTTGAATTAAAAGCGAGAACAAGGGGGGGGGTACAAGAGGGTCACCTTGTTGGACTCCACATGCTGAATTTAAGGATTCCTGACCTAAAATTCGAAAATGCGAAGGTCTTTCATAACATTAACACACCCACGCTGAGCACTCTGGAAATTGACAATCGACGGCTTGAATAACTACACCACGACTTAGTGAATTAAAGGCATTGCGTACGTCAACCTTACACCACACACAATCTGAATTATTAATTTGCTCGTTGTTTTTGAGTTTGGCCCCATGAATGATGAGTTCCATGCCGTTCGAAGTCGACACTTTGACCTGATGAGGGTTAAGAGTGGTGGATAATTCTTTTCGCAAACTCTGACATATACATTTTGAACACAGACGACCGAGCGTTTCACCACCTGCAATTGGTCGGATCCCTACACATTGCTCGTTTAGCGCAATCAGGTCAGCATCAGCAAGGTAATCGGATAACTCTCGAGGCGCTAGCATACCTATCAACTGATTCACAAGGTTCGTGAGACGCCATAGAAGGTTTCCATGATCAGCCGATATCATGTTCTGTAGATGTTCAGGGCCTAAACCCAAACATCCAGGAGATGAATATTCGGGAAAAGAGACTATGAAGCAATGACTGCCTCATAATCTACTGATATTGATTGGGATCTTGGTGGCATAAGTTTAATCTTAGTACAAGTTACCGGATGCAGAATCTCCAGCTTATTTCTGACCAGCGGTGTAGAGGCGCAAATTCCATCAGATGTGAGTCTCCGTATTGCCTTACTGAAGTCGCCGATTAGTGCGAGATCAATAACCCCTTTTTGCGAGTTAGATTTGCTTAAAATCTTTCCAGATGATTTTGACTTGGGGATTCCGGACCTAGCATATGAACAGGCCAACGGAAGCAAACTACGTAAAGCACGCGATTCTATTAATGAAAACATGTCCGCTATGCGTTTTTTTGATGTTTCTTTCTCGTCTTGTTTCGTATTCGATCACATAAATAAAACAGAGTTTTAGAACGCATAGTAGGGCAGTCCAGCTTTACCCTGATTGTTGACACAATGCATCATTGATAAGCGAGGACATTAGATGAGCAGCGCGCACGCAGTGACCATGGTATTCGTTTTATTGTTGATGCATTATAGGACTACACTTTGTTCAAAATATCAATGCTTTGATCAGAATACGTGGAAGCGTCGATATTTGGAGTAGTTATAAGGGATAATTGATTACTCATGGTATCATTCAACTGTCGAACTAAACGTGGTTCGCATCAAAAGCCCTAACATCGACTACCATTGACTTTGTGCACTCGTAATCTTCCTTTCTTTGTCAAAGCGTACGGTCTTGATCAGATCGCGTACGTTCCAGAAACCATTGACATATTCGTTGATTGTGTGTCGATTGATTATTCGTTGATTGATTATTTGTGTAATAATTTGATGTAATTAGCTTAAACACTTATAAATTTTCTTGTCGGCACAATATAAGGACCTAAACACAAAAATAATTCGTATGTTATTTATCTCAAACTTTCTTTTTTAAGATATACAAAAGCTGCTGTAGTAAGCGAAGGTAATATACAATTCGAGATCTGGTATATTCAGAACTTTGACAACAGTGAGAATATTGTTTGACAAATTGTGTGTTTAAGCTGTTAAAATTTTTGTTCATAAAAATATTTTGTACATAATAAATTTTATTTAATTTGTATCTAAAAGTATAAATTGAATATTTAAAATTGAAAACTGAAATTTAACAATCAATATTTATGAATTGACTAATGAATAACATATGATGTATCTAAATAAGTATTGAATGCTATCATTTTTTGTTCCCATTCCTCATCCAAAATAGCAGCGGTGCCAAATAGATGTTAATGTCGTATTTCCTCTGAAGAAATTGGTTTACCTAGTATCTAATTCTAATACAAAGTATACGATATAAAATATGAAATTAGGATAAATCAATTAATGAATACTCGGATATTTAAATATTCTAATTTTAAGATAGATAGATATTCGGAAATAACAGTGTGTCTTAAATATCTAAATAAAAAACGAGATTATTTCATAAAAATCAAAGATGCAAAAAAGATGCTCGAGATATCGTTTCGAGTGATTAGAAGGTTGAAAACCTGTTACTAATATTGAGCGACAAGTAACCCGATGCATTGCTCGAGCACCCACACTAAGTTTTAATTTCATATTTTTATACAAATCGATATAAAATATGAAAATTTACGCCCACAGCTTTGGCTCTAGAATAGCTGGTTTATTAATCGCTGTATAGAGCTAGTGTATTAACAGCTGTACAGAGCTGCTGAACCAATCACTGTATAGAGCTGGTGTATTAATAACTGTATAGATCAAATCAGCTAACTGAGTCTACCTATTTAATATAATAATAAAATAAAAAACATAATAATGCTAAATCAAAATTTAATAATTAAATAATAAAATTAATAATTGTTTTTAGATTTTCTAAAATTTAAATCAAGTTAAAATAAAAAATTGAAATTTAAAATAAAATTCATTTTTATGAATTGACTAATAAATAACAGACGTTGTATCAGAATAAGAATTAGAGGTCATCAGGAGGAACTGCTATGCTATCAGGTTTCGGCCCCTAACTCCTCTACCCAACATAGCAGCGGGGCCAAATACATGCTAATGATGTATTTCCTCTGAAATAACTATCTAGTATCTTATTCTAATGCAAAGTATATTATTTATTATCCATCCATAAAAATTTGCCGCTTAAGAGTTTAAATTTATTCTTTATATTATTGTGTTGATTTATATATTTTACTATTTTCTGCTTGATGTTATTTTTATAGTAACCTAGTTTGAAATATGTATCTATTAAATTATTTAAATAATTTTGAAGAAAGTTAATACTATTATATATTGTTGCAATTCTTAAAATTTCATTATTTAATGTATTATATTTTATATTATATGATATGCATGAATGGTCATGCAAAAATATGTTTCTTGTAAATTCAAATATGTCATCTTTACGATATAAATTAATAGTAGTTTTAGTTTATGTAAATTTAATTTTCATATCTAGATATTCACCTTCTTAATAATATTATTATATATAACATTATATATAATATAATTTATATTATATATTATAATATATAATATATTATATTATATAATATATAATATTATATAATATATATATTATAATATATAATATTATATTATATTTTAATTAAATTCTAATTATTTCCTTTTTAAGTAAATTATTACAAATAAAAGAAATGCAAGTTACAAACACAATGTTTTAAAATTAATCGACCTTTTCAACCGTCGGCTGTCTCGGTTTTATAGTCATATGCACAATCATCAGTTGTTGTATCCTCATTGCTCTCGTAGTCTTCTACTGAAGTTTCATCTTGGATTATGCTTTGTTTGCTTTCTCCTTTTCATCCGCGACAACATTCTCGTCTGTGTCATGAATTGCCACAATTGATAATTTCACTAGTGAAATGCTATCACTAGTTAATGATAGCATTCTCGTCTTCGTATCGTTCCTCTGCCCATCCAGCTGTCGTTGCTATTCCCAGTCGATTTCATCAAGAAAAAATCTTCCGCTCCATCCATGACGTCTGGATATCATCCAAACATGTTTTCACTAATGGAATCGCGTGCTTTTCGTAGTTTGCTTTCGTTGACCTGTTCATATGCTAGTTCCGGAATCCTCAAGTCAAAATCATCTGGAAAGATTTTAAGCAAATCTAACTCGCAAAAAGAGGTTATTGATCTTGCACTAATCGGTGCCACCAAGATCCCAATCAATATCAGTAGATTATGAGGCAGTCATTGCTTCATATTCTCTTTTCCCGAATCTACATCTGGATGATTGGGTTCGGGCCCTGAACATCTACAGGACATGATATCGGCTGATCATGGAAACCTTCTATCGCGTCTCACGAACCTTGTGAATCAGTTGATAGGTATACTAGCGCCTTGAGAGTTATCCGATTTCCTTGCTGGTGCTGACCTGATTGCGCTAAACAAGCAATGTGTAGGGATACGACCAATTGCAGTTGGTGAAACGCTCCGTCGTCTCTGTTCAAAATGTATATGCCAGAGGTTGCGAAAAGAATTTTCCACCACTCTTAACCCTAATATAGTTGATGTTATGAACGACCTTCGCATTTTTGTATTTTAGGTCAGGAATCCTTAAATTCAGCATGCGGAGTCCACCAAGGTGACCCTCTTGAACCTGCCTTGTTCTCGCTTTTAATTCAACCGACCATTGGTAGTATAAATTCAATTGCTGGTATTGAGTTTAATAAATGGTATTTGGACGTTGGATTAATCGCTGGGTCGGCACGGTCCATTTTCAAAGTCTTGTCCCACTTATCTAGTGCATTTGGTAGTGTTAACTTGCAACTAAATTAGCGGAATACTGAGATAACAGGACAACGGGAAGCTATTCCATTTGTACAATCGCATTTCTCTGAATTTATGGCCTTGAACGAAACCATGAATTTTGCTATACTTGTATCACCAATCGGAAGTCCAGAATTCACTGCTGCTCATTTTGAATATATTATTCTGCCGAGATTAATGAGGTATCTTGACTTGCTTTCAGAAATTCCCGATACGCATATTGTTTACGTACTTTTGCGACACTGCGCCTCAGCCCACCGTATTAACAATTTAATGGGAACAATCGATCTGTGTTCTATACAATCTGCTGTAAAACAGTTTGATAAAGCCATAACCAACGTCCTTAATGAAGTGATAGGGATTAGACTAGAGTCACGCTCACATGTTCAAGCAAACCTTCCATTGCGAATGGACGGAATTGGAATGCAAAGTTGTTTCGTCCATGCTCCTGTACGTATGTAGCCAGTATCGTCAATGTTTCGAGCACCTTGGGTATGTATTCGTCTTCTTTCCTGGGATATTCACAAACTTATGAGACATTAACCCGCAACTATCCGGAAGAACTCGTTATGGATAACAATGCTCGCTCAGCAATATTGCCTCAATTTGGATTAAGGACAAGAATTAACGAGGTGTTGCGCTCTCGTCTAATTGAAACGTCATCCTCCTTTTACAAATCACGTCTAATAGCTCTAGGTTGTCCTCACGCGAACGCATGATTGAAGGCTACACCCTAAAAAATTAAATGGCTAAACATGCCTCCTGCGGAATTTCGTATCTTGAAAAAGATGTGGCTTGGAATTCCAATATAAAAAAACCATATAAATGCAGACGATCCTTTAAAGATGCTGATGATTACGGATTTCACGGCCTTACTTGTCAATTCGGAGGATACTATACGTCATAATGGATTAACATACAGAGTATTCCATGCAGCCGAGTTAGCAGGTTTACATGCTGAGCGTGAAGTTTTGAATCTTGTCGGGGTTTAAGAGAACGGTCAGCTGATATCGTCCTACACGGCGGCCCACCTTTTATTATAAAAGCAACATGTTAATAATGAACATTTTATTTAAAAAACATAGGTTGTTTCTCATACTGTATTAAAATAAAAATACTTTTGAATAAATTTTGATTGTCTCTTAATCATAAATAAATTTTGAACACGTAAGCTAAAAACTTTTATGGATGAATAACTAACAATATACTTTGTATTAGAATAAGATACTGTAACGTTTTCATTGATCATTTTAAATGAAATACAAATGGAAGCTTTTTAGTCAACAGCACAAAACACGAAAAACAGTTTTGAAAGCAACAAGTAGTGTTTTATAAGCAATTCTGTAATGATTAAGTAATACTACAATCACCGCCGATCAGCATACGACAGTGGTCGTGTAACAAAGAAGCGGAGCATCAATAAGTTGCATCTGCATGGCGAAACGTTGCTTTGTGCCATTTGTATTCGTTCATACATTACATCTCCTCTTCACCACGGCCAACTTGCTCCAAATCTTTCTGGTCGTGTGCGTTTTCTTTCGCTTTGTCTCAATACGGTCATAGCTTGATTCGAATCATTATGTGGTCAATTCTCTTGCTGCAGATTCGCATCGGTATTGCTGCCTAGTATTTCTGTAACTATTTTCTCAGTGCTGGCCAAATTCTCCGCGGGTTGTTCTAGATAGTTCCTCGTTGCATCGTCAGAGTTTCTTTCTTTATCATTCTTTTCATATATGATATCTGATGTCTCTATAGCTGGCCAATCAAACCCACTAACCACTTGTCTCTCGGTTTCCCTATATCTTCGTCGCAATTGATCGATGTGCCCGCGAATATATCTACCATGGCATTCTACACTGTACGTGGTCTCCGAAGTTCGTTCGACTATTATCCCTGATTTCCATTTTATTTTATTATTCGGTCTGTACCAAACTTCATCTCCCACCTGGAAAGCACGTGCTTTACAACGTCGGTCGTAATATTTCTTTTGTCGATTCTGACTTTCCATTGCAGTTACTCTCGCTGGTTGAATATGATCCCACAGCGTAGACAAATTCCTTCCTATCATTAATCTTGCAGGCGTTTCCTTTGTTGAACAATGAATGGAATTTCTATAGCTCATGAGAAATTGCTGCAATCTTTTATTAACAGCGCCTCTTTCGCATCGTAGTAAAACACGCTGTTTGACTGTCTGCACCAACCTTTCTATCAATCCATTTGATTTTGGGTGATATGGCGTGGTCAGCCGGTGGCGAATGTTGTTATTTTTCAAGAATGTTGTAAACAACGCTGATGTAAACGGAGGACCGTTGTCGGAGACGAGTTCATCGGGAACTCCTAATCGTGCAAATACTTCTCTCATTTTTGAAATTACCGTGTGCGCATGCAGTGACGCTATAGGTAATACTTCGGGCCATTTACTTGCCGCACACTGCATCAACAGATAATATTGTTCCTTGACCGGACCAGCAAAATCGACATGCACTCTTTCCCACGGACTACTAGTAATTGGCCAATTCTGTAGTGGGTAGTCCGGTGGAGTATTTGTAGATTTCTGGCATTCAGAGCAATATAGCACGTATTTTTCGACCTTTTCTGACAATTTAGGCCACCATACATATGTTCTCGCTAAACTTTTCATTGCCACAATTCCAGGGTGTCCTAGATGAATATGATCTAATGTCTTCTTCCGAAGTTCTGAAGGAATTACAATCCTTCCCAAACACATTAACGCCCCTGATTCTATGGATAGATCTTGCGCATGACTCTGATACGCCTTCAAATGTGTAGGCATTGTTGTTGTTGGTCATCCCCTCGTAATATAGCTTTTAACTAATCTTAACTCTGCATCCAGATTTGTTGCTGACAAAATACTATCCAACGATAATCCGCTTTGCTCAGCTGCTTCATCTTGGATTAGATGTACTATTGCCGGATCATCATCGCCTTTAGTTTGTGTACTTTCTTGTTGTGGTAAACGTGATAACATATCCGCTAACGTGTTCTCACTTCCTTTTATAAATTGCAGTGTATAGTTGTACTGGTTTAGAATTGTCGCCCAGCGTACCAAACGATGATTAACTGTCTTTTGTAGGTTTCGCTTTTCACCAAATATGTGTTGCAACGGCTTGTGATCAGTTTCAATGATAAATTTGCGGCCCGCTATGTATTGATGAAATTTGCGTATTCCGAATATCAATGCGAGCGCTTCCTTGTCGATTTGTGAATATTGCTTTTCCGCTTTTTGGAGTATACGCGATGCATATGCTACTGGTTTATACCCCATTTTCTCTTCCTGCAATAATACCGACCCAACACCATATTCAGAGGCATCACATGCTAATTTTAAATTCGACTTCCCATTATAGGGTACTAGTATTTTTGCGTCCGATAATGTTTTCTTTATTAAATCCCAGCTTTCTTCATGACTAGTATCCAACCGCCATCGTGTGTTCTTGCCCGTAAGATTATATAAGTCTATGCAACTCCATCTCAGTCGTGGTAAAAATCTGTCCAGAAAGGAAACTGCGCCTAAGAAGGATCTTAATTGTGTTTTATTCTGCGGGCGTTCCATATTTTGAATTGCCGTTATCTTTGACGGTGATGGTAATATCTGATTTTGCCCGAACTGGTGGCCAAGGAAGTCAATCTTCTCCTTACAAAAAACGCACTTGTCAGACCTAATGTGAATATTCGCTTTAGACAGTCTCTTCATCACCCTATGTAATTGCATCATATGTTCCTCCTTTGTATGCGTTCCGATCAAAATATCGTCTAAGTACGTGGCCACTCCATTAATTCCCATCATCAAATTGGACATATATCTTTGAAAAATAGCTGGACTAATCGACAATCCGAATGGCAACCGCCGATACCGATAGAAACCTAATGGTGTTGATACCGTGAGTAAATGCCTACATTCTTCCGACACCTCCATTTGCAAATATGCATCTCTGAGGTCGATTTTCGAGTACCAGTGAGATCCTGCAATGGTCAGCATTATTGAGTCAAAGGTTGGCATTTCATACGACTCAATCGACAGGAATGGGTTAATAGTCACTCGAAAATCCGCACAAATTCGTATGTTGCCATCTTTCTTACGAACTATAACAAGCGGTGTAGACCATTCAATGTTGTCACGATCGGCATGCACTGGTTCCAAAATTTCCTCTTTGCACAACCGTTCAATTTCGGCGATCGTCTTATCTTTAAGCGATATGGGAATTCTTCTGTTGGGCACTATGCGTGGCGATGCCTGTCTGCTGATTACAATCTTTGCCTTGAAACCTTTGATAACTCCAACGCGGGTTTCAAACAGATGCGCGAATGGTTGTAAAATTTCTCGGATTGCTTGCTGGCTTAGATCTTCTTGAATCTGTTTAATATGAACTACACTTGGCCATTCCAAATTAAATGCTTTGCTCCAGGGTCGACCGAACAACGCATGATTGTCGGTGTTAATGACTTCTACCTCCAAATTTGCTATCTTATTATTTAACTCTACCGATACCTGGCATCTTCCTAATGTGCGTATTTTGTCGTCAGTGTAGCTTCTTAGCCACCTTGCTGAAATCAGACTAGGACATTTCAACTGGTTCCAAACTGAGCTTGGCACCGTTGATACTGCTGCTCCCGTGTCATATTCCATGGCTACTTCTAGGCCATTCAACTTTACTATAATTTGAGGGTAGCCTTCTTCTCTATTTATTTCATTAATTTCCTGATGATGTATCCTCAATTGAGCAATTCCCAGTTTGTCGTCCTCTTCAAAATCGTCTTCTATAAGGTCGTGTACGACTCGAGTACTATTACGAGATCGGCAACATCGTGCGTAATGCCCTTTTCGGTTACATTTGTAACATTTACCATCTCTTGCCACACATTTCGCATTCGGTAGATGCACCAACCCACAACGATTGCATTTGGTTCTTTGTGGAATCTTTGTCATTTGATACACGTCATTCTCGAATGATTTGTGGTGCGCACTATCGTTTCGTTGCAACAACATTGTAGTGGCTCGAGTCATCTCAAATGTAGTGGCTATATTAATGACCTCGTCCAACGTCGGATTTGGGAGACGCAGTGCTGTCCTTCTGACTACTTCGTGAGGTGTGCGTGCGATAATCAAGTCTCTTAACCGCTCGTCTACCGCTTGGGCCTTGTTTTCTATAGTAGGAGAGAAGAAGCGGCATTTGTTAGCTAGACCTCTGGCTTCTGCGATCCACTGTGCATAATTCTGCCCCGGCTTCATATCGATCGTTGCAAATTCGTATCGCGCTGCTACAATATGAACTGTCTTCCGGTAATGACGGTCTAGCGTTTCAACAATGCGAGTGTAAGTTGTGTTTTCTTCAGCAATCGTAGGTATTAATTTCTTGAGCAGCCCATATGCTTGTGGTCCAATAGATGCTAGTAGAATCTCTTTCCGATCTTTATCGTCCATATATTTCATAGCGTTCACGTGATGCATAAATTGGCCATAATATCCGGACCATGGTTCTTCATCTTCAAGAAATTAAATCAGCTAACTGAGCCTACGTATTGTTATATAATTATAAAATAAACAAAACATTAATAATACCGGTTGGTATTAATAATACCGGTTGGCTTTTTGAGTTTCCTTGTCTATCTTCTAACAACGTCTTCATAGTCTGCATGAGTGTTTTGTTTTCTTCTGCTTGCTTCCACAACAATGATAAGAGCTCACCATTACTGGGTATCTCACCCTCGTCGCCATTTGTAACGTTTTCATTGATCATTTTAAATGAAATACAAATGGAAGCTTTTTAGTCAACAGCACAAAACACGAAAAACAGTTTTGAAAGCAACAAGTAGTGTTTTATAAGCAATTCTGTAATGATTAAGTAATACTACAATCACCGCCGATCAGCATACGACAGTGGTCGTGTAACAAAGAAGCGGAACATCAATAAGTTGCATATGCATGGCGAAACGTTAAGTAAGTAAGTAAGGGTTTTATTAATAACTATATAACTGATAAAAACTTTAGAAACAAAAACATGCAAAAGACAACTTAAAATAGAAACTGTTCACGACGTGTATTTTGGAATCTTCAACTTATATTCACGGCCTCAGGTCCAGAGGGATCTGAGCCCCTCGGTCTTACCAGCGCGCCGCCCACTGACTGAACCATTCGGGGTCTCTCACACACCTAAGAGTCCAGTCAAGGCGGACTATGGTTGGTAATCTCGAGATGAGGAGCTTGAGAAACCTTAGTCTTTGTTCTGGGGGACGTCCTCGTGAGAAGAAGACTAATCCCGAGATAGCCCAAGTACCCCAGAGGCGCACTTGGGTTATCCCATTCAATGACAGATGCTGGGCCCGTTTCAGAGCCCACCTAGCTTTCTTCAGGATACGTTTAAGTCTATCCAGGTCAGCTTTCGCCGACCAATTCACCGTAACGGTGAACCCCAGATATTTTACTCGACTCGTGAAGATGGGGAGTGGTTGATGCTGCAAAATGGAGGAGAGTGTAGAGAGTGCTAGTCTCTTAAGTTTCTTTTTGGTGGCAGGAACGCCATTAAAGACAACCACCTGTGATTTAGAGGAGTTTAAAATAAGATTGGATGGGGGCAACTGATCTTTTAATCTTAAAAAGAAACGGCTGATGTCAGAGATTACATCTTTGCACCTGCGTCCAGAGAACAAGGCTGTGGTATCATCAGCATATACCACTAGATGTTGATCACGTTTAAAATTCTTGAATAATACAATGGATGCAGCAAGATATAAGATAGGAGAAAGTGGGGATCCTTGAGGTACACCTGTAATAGGGTAGAACTGACGCGCATCAGGGTCGTCTTCATAGTAGAACCGCTTGGTGTACAACAATATCTCCACCCTGTTAACAATTCTCGCAGGCAACCCGAGGGACCTGAGAGAGGAGATAACGAAGGGAATGGAGATCCGGTCAAATGCAGCTGAAAAATCAAGAAAAACAGCCACAGCAAGCTGATGACTATTATCCTGACAAAACTGATGCACTTCACCAATTGCTGAATGGACCGAGCGCCCTTTGACAAACCCATGAAAACTCGGTGGGATCAAATTACGCCTACATAAATGAACGCGGATTCTACGCGCAAGCGCTTTCTCGTAGATGGATATGAGGGCGTTTTGAATCGAGATGGGCCGCAGATCTTTAGGACAAGTGATTAATCTCTTTTTAGGTAAAAAAAACTCGACGGCTGATGTTGATTTCCGCTATGTCAGACGGGGAGGCTAATAGCATTGTGATGGCGACCTCCTTTCTCTGACTGTATGTCAAAAGCTGACAGACACGAGTGGTGAGTGGCGCGTGGGATTTGGAGGTGCCCGGGAGTGGTCCCCAGGAGTTAAGGATATCTGTAACAGACAAGTCCCTACTCTTGAAGTCACACCAAGGCGGGATTGGTTGGGGAGAATGAGTGGCTCCATAATTGTGTAAGGAAAGTGACTCCTCTAAAACTTTGTCAAGGCCTATGCTACCAATCCAAACCAAGGCTCTATCCTTCCAGCAAACAAATTTCTCCTTCTTGAATATCTTCCAGAAGGAAGTTTGAGAAGGGTTTTGGTGAGCAATGCTTGCCCTATCCCTGCTCAGCTGGAGCCTATATCTAGAGCTCCAATATTCATTCGAGAGGATATGTCTGGCGGAAACAGAGAGATTAGGAAGGTGCAACATTTTAGCTAGGACCTTGAGCTTTGTTGGAGTAGGATTGTATATTCGACCTTTATAGGTAGTCGAAAGGATCGCGGTAGCTTGCGATGAGAGGTAGGAATTAAATTCGGTCAAACTCTCAATTCCAATTCTGGGGAAGAGTTGGATAGCTGCCTGAAAGAAGGCCACTCTAATAGGATCAAAGTGAAACCTTCTTCTAAGCAACGTATCGTCCTCTAGCCGCCAGCGAATTAGGTCATGAGAGGTGGTCTGTTGTTGACGCGACTGCTCGGTGCAAATGGGTTTCAACAACCACATCTTATGTAGCAGTAATATGTCGAGGAGAGAATTTGTTGTAGAGCAATGAAAGGTTGGGAAAGGTGGTTTATGAATAAGATAGTCGATCCTTGCTCTGCGGAGTGCTGCATTAATCCAACGACCAGTTCTGTCGTTGAAGTCACCAAGTAACATGTCATAACCGCTCCCCAATATTTGATCCAGGAGGTCACGGTTTTTGTGAATTTCTCCTGGCCGAATATAGACATTGGCTATGCTTATACGCTTACCGTTCTTACAAAGTGATATAGCTAAACAAGATAGGGCTGGACAAGAGTAGTTTAATAGGAGGGATGATCTTAAGGAGCTTTTTACTAGGGTTAAAAGACCTTGTGATGAAGAGGAGTGAGGAGGGGTTATGTAAGGAGTAAAGTGGGTGTATATGTGCTTAGGGATAAATCGAGTAATATCCTGGGGGAGACGGATAGACCGCGTCTCCTGAAGGACTATAACATCTGCATCTCTACCAGATAGAAGGCTAAGGGCGGAAGCACCTCCCGAATTCCACTGAAGGATATTCAGTGAAAAAGGTCCTTGATTACTTCCCATTGCGTAAGTGTTACCGAAGTGGGACGCCCTCCACCTAGTCGCAACTAGAGGCGGAAAAGTCGCCTTTACCGCTTCCCGTCACGACAAATGGAGTCGCTTGCCCACGGGCGATATCTTCATTTCCCTCGTTAGCCATAGCCCAAATCGAATCCTTCCGAGCGAGCTTCAGAGCGGCTATGCTTAGCGCTGACCCGTTTCGTTTCTTAGATTTTGGTGGCTTCTTAATATTGTTGGTCTTCCCAGAAGGAGGAGAACGGAAGGATTCCGCTAATTGACCCACCAATTTTTGGACCAATTTTTCAAGTTGAATCATTGATGCCTGATGCTGCATTTCAATAAGTTTAAGAATTTCTGTGTCCGGCATCCTGTCGTCATTCTTGTTAGACGATACAGCTTCCACGAAGCCAGTCGGTTTTGCTGTTACACCCCTGTGTCTCTTTTGGTACGCCTTAAAGATTTTACATTTTTTTGACCATGCGGGGTGCTCACCACCGCAGTTTGCGCAAAATGGCTTACTTTCGCACTTCTCAAAATGTATAGCAGTTGTACCACACACGCCGCACTTATGTGGTAAAGAACATCCAGTGGACCAATGCCCCCACTGATGACAATTGTTGCAGTGAGGGTACGTTAGTGAGTCGGTTTCGATTATTGAAAATCTCAAATTATACCCCATAAAAGGATTGCATGTTGAAATCGATAGTTTTAGAGCTTCATCAACCGGGGCATTGCAGAACGCAACGGGAATGGGGAAGCCTTTAATCCCTTTTATAAAGCGCACGTTAGAGATTTTGTAATCAGTTTCTAGGGCTGATATATCTTCTTCTGAAATGTATGTGGGAATATTATTTATCTTTATTGTTGCCAGGATTGGTTTGGAAGCAATTATGCCTTGTTCCGAATGCTCTTTTTTAAAGTAGTCTACGTACGACATTGCGAGATTAGGAGTGCAGAATGAGATTTTAATCTCAGATTCATAATATTTAATCGCATTGAACAATATCCTTTTTTTAAATCGATGAGCAAAGCCTCTTATAAAAACATTGAACATGTTCTGCCTTTCCAGAGGCACCAAAAGTCTGATAATCACCAGGTTGGATAATTTTGGTACCGGGGGAAGTTCACCCTCCGGAATATATTCAAGAGAACCTAAATCTCCACTTACCTCGTTTATTGCATTGGCAGGAAAATTAGTTTTCATTGAGTTCTTTGAACGCTCCGACATGCTAAATTTACTCATTTGACGTTTTGCAAAAGATACAAGCACACGAAACGTTGCTTTGTGCCATTTGTATTCGTTCATACATTACAGATACTAGATAAAAAATTTCACCAGATGAAATAAGTCGTTAGCATGTATTTATATCTGCTGCTATGTTAAATCAGTGAATAGGAACAAAAAATGATAACATTCAATCCTTATTTAGATACATCATCTGTTATTCATTAGTCAATTCATAAATATTGATTGTTATGTAAATTTCAATTTTCAATTTTAAACATTCAATTTATACTTTTTCGATACAAATTGAATAAAATTTATTATTAATTATAAATAATTATTTATTAATTGTTATTTATAATAATATAATTATTTATTTTTTAATTTTCTATTGTATGTAGCATTATCGTTTAATTTATATAGAGCATAAAAATCGTAGACTAAATATCGCAGTCAAAAATAAAAATCGGCAATTTTTAAATGTAATTTTAAAAATATAACTAGACAGTCATAAATATCAGACTGTCTAACATATCGGTTCAAAAAAACGAGCAGTTTTCATAACATTAACATATCTCAAATGCGAAAAATGCTCAAGATATCGTTTCTGGTGATTTGTACGATGAACTCGATACCATATTATTGTGCCAAGTAACCATTGCTCGAGCACCCAAAGTTAGAGTTAACTTTTAAGTTATAAACAAATTGATAAATCAAATCAGCTAACTAAGTCTATGTATTTATTATAATTAATAAATAGAAAGAACATAATAATGCTAAATCGAAATTTTATCATTAAATAATAAAATAAAAAGTTTTTACAAGGCATTTATAATTAGTTATCAAGTTAAAATAAAAAAATTGAAATTCACACTTTTGTTTTGTTTTATAAAATTGCGTTCGGTGAGAATGTAATCATTAGTTGGTTCTTTCTCCGAAAACAATTAGCAAAATAAAATTAATTTAGAATTTTCGCCAATGCGATTGGCTACTTCAGAATACACTCTCTCTTTAGAGGAAAGTCGCATTGGCGGAAATTCAAAAATAATAATATGTTTCTTATTTTTTCAAAGAAAGAGCCAATTAATGACTTTTGTTTTGTTTATTACTGATTCGTTAAGTAAAACGAATGTGAAGTTATATGGATTTTTATAAAAATAAATGATTATCACTTTCATTAAGTAAGCTTGGGTGCTCAAGCAATGCAGGTTATTTGCTATAACCTACTTGTATATTAAAATTACATTAAATTGTACGAAATATATTTTTGGTTAAAAATTCATGCATTGCAAATAAAATATATTAAACTAAATAACGATTTTTAAGTATTTCTAGTATACGTCATTGCCATAAAGTTGAACGGAATCACAACAATTTAAAAAGGTAAAAGTTCCTTTTTTCCATCATAAAACCAAACAAGAAATCAGTTATATAGTCACATTACAACAGGCTGTCATTCAATAACATAATGGTCACTATAGTGAACAATGCTTCCACGTATACACTACCACTTAAAAGGACCGCTATTGTGGTATGTTGTTATTGGCTATTATTCAAGCAATGACCGCTTTGTTGCATCTGCTACAGTCATGATTTTGGCTATTTTAAAGTCAATTTGATAATTTAATTTAGTCAAATTTTAAATTTTTGAAAACAATTTTCTCAAATGTTGCCATTCCGTTTTCACAAATGATACCATTCATTTTAGAAGTAAGACGATATAAAGATACCTGTGCTGTTATTTGTCATTGCTTTTGCTAATGATCCAATTTGGTAAAGCTGTAGTGCTGGTTCAGCACCCTATGATGATATTACTAAAGGTTTTCTAGTACATCATACATATGATTCGTTGATTGCCGTCTGCTAGTCCTCCTCTGCATTCAGCAGTGGGATAGATCCGTCACTAATGAGTCATTGTGATGACGAAACGGCATCTAGGAGTGCTCTTTGTCTGTTGCGTCGGGTTTATATGATTATGAAAACTTTACTTTCACTAAGTGATCTTGGGTGTCAGTAGGTTATTTGCTATAACCTTCTTGTATGTTTAAATCAAAATTTAAGACTTTTAATATAAGACTTTTTATAATTTATATCAAATTAAGATTTTAAATTGCAATTAAAAATAAAAGTCATTTTTATGAATTGACTAATAAATAACAGACGTTATATCAGAATAAGGATTAGAGGTCATCAGGAGGAACTGCTGTGCTATCATGTTTTGGCCCCTATTCATCGATCGAACATTACAGCGGAGCCAAATATTTGCTAAGGAATACAAAGTAATATCTATGATGATATTACTAAAGGTTTTCTAGTACATCATACATATGATTCGTTGATTGCCGTCTTCTAGTCCTCCTCTGCATTCAGCAGTGGGCGAGATCCGTCACTAATGAGTCATTGTGATGACGAAACGGCATCTAGCAGTGTTCTTCGTCTTTATTTCGTGTCGGGTTTATATGATTATAAAAACTTAATTGTTAACTAATATTAAATCTATTTAAATTAATATTTAATTCATCACATTTCGATAAGCACAAAAGCTGTGGGTGTAAGTTTTCATATTATGTATCGATTTGTCTAAAAAATATGAAATTATAACTTACTGCAGATGCCAGAGCAATCGAGTTTACTTTTCGCTTAAATTTAGTAAGAGGTTCACATCCTTCTAATCACTCAAAACGATATATCGATGAATCTTTTTTTGCATTTTTAATTTTTTGATTTTTATGAAATAAGCTAGTTTTTTATTCAGATATTTAAGACAAGCTAATATTTTCATAGTATACAATAAATCGGTTTAAACTATTGAAAATAATAATAATTAACTAATATTAAATCTTTTTAAATTAATATTATATTCATCTCATTTTGATAAGCACAAAAGCTGTGGGCGTAAATTTTCATATTTTATATCGATTTGTATAAAAATATGAAATTAATACTTAGTGTGGGTGCTCGAGCAATGCATCGGGTTACTTGTCGCTCAATATTAGTAACAGGTTTTCAACCTTCTAATCACTCGAAACGATATCTCGAGCATCTTTTTTGCATCTTTGATTTTTATGAAAAATTCTCGTTTTTTTTTATTTAGATATTTAAGACACACTGTTATTTCCGAATATCTATCTATTTTAAAATTAGAATATTTAAATATCCGAGTATTCATTAATTGATTTATCCTAATTTCATATTTTATATCGTATACTTTGTATTAGAATTAGATACTAGGTAAACCAATTTATTCAGATGAAATACGACATTAACATCTATTTGGCACCGCTGCTATGTTGGATGAGGAATGGGAACAAAAAATGATAGCATTCAATACTTATTTAGATACATCATATGTTATTCATTAGTCAATTCATAAATATTGATTGTTAAATTTCAGTTTTCAATTATAAATATTCAATTTATACTTTTTAGATACAAATTAAATAAAATTTATTATGTACAAAATATTTTTATGAACAAAAATTTTAACAGCTTAAACACACAATTTGTCAAACAATATTCTCACTATTGTCAAAGTTCAGAATATACCAGATTTCGAATTGTATGTTACCTTCGCTTACTACAGCAGCTTTTGTATATCTTAAAAAAGAAAGTTTGAGATAAATAACATACGAATTATTTTTGTGTTTAGGTCCTTATATTGTGCCGACAAGAAAATTTATAAGTGTTTAAGCTAATTACATCAAATTATTACACAAATAATCAATCAACGAATAATCAATCGACACACAATCAACGAATATGTCAATGGTTTCTGGAACGTACGCGATCTGATCAAGACCGTACGCTTTGACAAAGAAAGGAAGATTACGAGTGCACAAAGTCAATGGTAGTCGATGTTAGGGCTTTTGATGCGAACCACGTTTAGTTCGACAGTTGAATGATACCATGAGTAATCAATTATCTCTTATAACTACTCCAAATATCGACGCTTCAACGTATTCTGATCAAAGCATTGATATTTTGAACAAAGTGTAGTCCTATAATGCATCAACAATAAAACGAATACCATGGTCACTGCGTGCGCGCTGCTCATCTAATGTCCTCTCTTATCAATCATGCATTGTGTCAACAATCAGGGGAAAGCTGGACTGCCCTACTATGCGTTCTAAAACTCTGTTTTATTTATGTGATCGAATACGAAACAAGACGAGAAAGAAACATCAAAAAAACGCATAGCGGACATGTTTTCATTAATAGCATCGCGTGCTTTACGTAGTTTGCTTCCGTTGGCCTGTTCATATGCTAGGTCCGGAATCCCCAAGTCAAAATCATCTGGAAAGATTTTAAGCAAATCTAACTCGCAAAAAGAGGTTATTGATCTCGCACTAATCGGCGACTTCAGTAAGGAAACACGGAGACTCACATCTGATGGAATTTGCGCCTCTACACCGCTGGTCAGAAATAAGCTGGAGATTCTGCATCCGGTAACTTATACTATGATTAATAAGATGCCACCAAGGTCCCAATCAATATCAGTAGATTATAAGGCAGTCATTGCTTCATATTCTCTTTTCCCGAATCTACATCTGGATGATTGGGTTTGGGCCCTGAACATCTACAGGACATGATATCGGCTGATCATGGAAACCTTCTATCGGCGTCTCACGAACCTTGTGAATCAGTTGATAGGTAGACTAGCGCCTCGAGAGTTATCCGATTTCCTTGCTGATGCTGAACTGATTGCGCTAAACGAGCAATGTGTAGGGATCCGACCAATTGCAGGTGGTGAAACGCTCGGTCGTCTGTGTTCAAAATGTATATGTCAGAGTTTGCGAAAAGAATTATCCACCACTCTTAACCCTCATCAGGTCAAAGTGTCGACTTCGAACGGCATGGAACTCATCATTCATGGGGCCAAACTCAAAAACAACGAGCAAATTAATAATTCAGATTGTGTGTGGTGTAAGGTTGACGTACGCAATGCCTTTAATTCACTAAGTCGTGGTGTAGTTATTCAAGCCGTCGATTGTCAATTTCCAGAGTGCTCAGCGTGGGTGTGTTAATGTTATGAAAGACCTTCGCATTTTCGAATTTTAGGTCAGGAATCCTTAAATTCAGCATGTGGAGTCCAACAAGGTGACCCTCTTGTACCCCCCCCTTGTTCTCGCTTTTAATTCAACCGACCATAGATAGTATAAATTGAATTGTTGTTATTGAGTTTAATAAATGGTACTTGGACGATGGATTAATCGCAGGGTCGGCACAGTCCATTATCAAAGTCTTGTCCCACTTATCTAGTGCATTTGGTAGTGTTAATTTGCAACTCAATTGGCGGAATACTGAGATAACAGGACAACGGGAAGCTATTCTATTTGTACAATCGCATTTCTCTGAATTTATGGCCTTGAACGAAACCATGAATTTTGTTATACTTGTATCACCAATCGGAAGTCCAGAATTCACTGCTTCTCATCTTGAATATATTATTCTGCCGAGATTAATGAGGTATCTTGACTTGATTTCAGAAATTCCTGATCTGCAGATTGTTTACCTACCTTTGCGACTATACACTCTGCTTTAAAACAATTTAATAAAGCCGTAACCAACGTCCTTTACGAATTGATAGGGATTAAGACTAGATTCACGCTCACATGTTCAAGCAAAGCTTTCATTGGGAACGAGCGTACTTGGAATGCAAAGTTCTCCAGTCTATGCTCATGTTGCGTATATAGCCAGCATCGCCAATGTTGCAAACAACTTGGTTATGTATTCGTCTTCTTTCCCGGCATATTCACAAACTTTTGAGTCGTTAACCCGCAACTATCTGGAAGAACTCGTTATGGATAACAGTGCTCGCTCAGCAATCTTGTCTCAATTTGGATTAGAGACAAGAATTGACGAGGTGTTGCACTCTCGTCTAATTGAAACGTTATTTTCTTTTGTCAATTCACGACTAATAGCCGTAGCTTGTCCTCACACGAACCCATGATTGAAGCCTACACTCTCAAAAATTAACGCGTTGAACATGCCTCCTGAGGAATTTCTTATCTTGATAAAGATAGGCTGGGAATTCCTATATTAAAAAAAACATATAAATGCTGACAATCTGACGATTAGATGCTGACGATTACGGATTTCACGATCTTACTAGTCAATTCAGAGGATACCATCCGTCATAACGGAGTAAGAGGCACAGTATTCCATGCAGCCGAGTCAGCAGTTTACATGTTAATAGTGAAGTTTTGAATCTTTTCAGGGGTTTAAGAGAACGATCAGCTGATATCGTACTTCACGGCGACCCACCCGAAGCAATTGATTTCGCTGTTACAAACCCTCAGCAGTCATCATACTTAAATAAATCAAGCACGGAGGCTACTTACGCCGCGGAAGAGTACACAATCACCGTTAAAACACGAAAATAGCCACATACCATGGAGGAAAATGGTTACATTTTTACCCCTGCAGTTATTGAGACCTATGGGGACTGAAAAGTTGGCGGACTATGTCTAATCCGTAGAATAGCGCGCTACCTTGCAGCTCGTCGAAACATCCCTTATTCACGGGTAGCTGATGAATCATTTCAGCGAATATCGATCGTGCTAATGAGAGGGATTGCCAAGGCTCTCCCGAATACCCACCCCGATGACGACAACAGCTGGAATGGAGTGTCTATTAATTCCAATGAGGATCCTCAATATCGCCTTTTTGCACTGCACCCGTCAACATCCATTGTTGACGGATCAAACAACAAATATTACTGCAACAGGGAAATGAACAGAATTGCAGTAGTGAGGAACTAGAAATTTCAAATCTAATAGGAATAAAAGTACACGCCAGTACCGATAATTTCGAAAATTTTGGAATTCCGTGTGTTGTACGAGCGAGTGACAAGCGACTGTCTAGTAAGTACTTGGATAAAACCGAGGAATACTTGTGGTTTCGCTCCCAAAGCGGAAAACGTTCAACAACGTGACAGCATACAGAGACCAAAGCGAATATAACAGGGAAGATAATTTCCAGTCTGTAGATGGTTGTAGCGTTCATGTAGCTGCCGAGCGTTGTCTACAGCAAGGATATAGCCGCGATTGGCACTGTGAGGCGGGCATTCCTCTGAATACGGAGTCGAGTAAAAACGCAGAATTATCAGAAACCGAGGGCATCTCTTGCGCTGCCTGAATAGACGACGGACTGCATTAGTATTTAAGCTGACATAATGGATAATTCTATTCTTTTTGTATTTTTCGTATAAATAATTATTTATTAATTGCTGTTTATTATAGTTTAATTATATTTTTCTATCATCTATTTGATATAGCATTATCGTTTAATTTATATAGAGCATAAAATACGTAGACTAAGTTAAAGAGCTGATAATTATCAAAAATAAAAATCGGAAATTTTAAAATGAAATTTTTAAGATATGGGTATATTGTCATAAATATTAGACGTTTAAAGTATCGGTTCAAACAAAACGAGCAGTTTTCATAACATTTACATATCTAAAGTGCAAAAAAGATGCTCGAGATATCGTTTCGGGTGACTAGTACGATGAACTCGATACCAGATTATAGTGCAAAGTAACCTGATGCATTGCTCGAGCACCCAATGTTAGATATATTATTTTAGTTCTATACAAATCGATAAAACTTGTAAAATTTTACGCCCACACACTTTTGTTTTGTCTTTTAAATTTTCGTTCTAAGAGAATATAATCATTGGTTTGCTCTTTCTTCGAGAAAAATAAGAAAAATAGTACCAAATTTGAATTTTCGCAAATGCGATTGGCCTCTTCAGAATACACTCTTTCTGATGTGTATTGATGTGACTATTTTTCTTATTTTTTCAAAGAAAGAGCCAACTAATGACTTTTGTTTGTGTTTATTACTTATTCGTTAAGTAAAACGAATGTGAAGTTATTGTGAATTTATATGGATTTTTATAAAAATAAAAAATTATCACTTTCAATAAGTAAGCTAACAACAGTTTCTCATGTTTCGACCTAATACTGTAGTTTTTGTTAACAAATAATTCAATTACTGTAGCTTTTGTTAACAAATAATTCAATTAAAATATTTTTTAAAGGCAATGCTAATATTTAAATACTTTTCGTATTTACGACATTTTACAGAAAAAAAACGTTTTATATTAATTCGGTTCTTATAACGGTTCTAATAACGGTTCTAATAACGGTTCTTATATTCCAACTACTACAATGAATAAAACAGTAATTAATGCACAAATTGTGTATTAGGTCAGTGATTTCCATAATAATTACTTAATATATAAATCCTTACTAATTTTATGATACACATTTTAAACTTAACTATTCTATTTTAAATGTAAAATCCTCAAATTAAAATGATAATATGTTTAGATGATAATCGATAACAAGGATGAAGTAAATTACAATGTAAATAGAGCGGATATTTGACCTTTGATCAAAGTTAACAAGCCGACTGATCGACGATCAAGTAATTTAAACAAAGGAAATCAGTTGTGCTTTCAGCATTTAGTTCTTTTCAATTTTCCACTTTAAAGTAATGCTCGATTGAACTTATGTATTGTTTAATTTACAAACCAATGAAAATGCATTATAAAATGTTATTTTTGTAGCAACTTTTAATGGATTAAAAAGCTGTAGTAATTTTTAGTCAACGATAGTCTACTGAAATGCTTAACCGTTTGATGGAAACCATTATAATGAAGATAAGAAGCTATTTAATTTCAAAAAGGTTACCGTATCCTGTAATTGGAAAGCAGCTAAGTCAAATAGCAGATGATTTGGATGACATTGTAAGCGGATAATTTTGGAATGATAAATAAATAACAGAAAACTTCGAGTTGAATTTAAATGTTATTTACGCTGTTTTTATTTTTTTATATTAAATATATTTGTCTTCAATATGAAATTTGTATAATTTAGCAAACTTATATAAGAAAAACTAACTGTAAATATTTATAATTAGTTATTCATCCTTAAACTTATAAATTAACTGATTAAATTGAAATTAAAAAGTTAACATAAATTAATTTTAATGTAAGCATCTATTTTTAGTGAATAACAAAAATTAAGTTTATTTATAAATGATTTTAATTCTTCATAAGCAGAAATGTTAGTATTTTCACATCAAATTTCATATTTATGAATCAAGCTGAAGTTACTTTAAATCTAGTGATTAAATACGAATCTCATTGCAAGCTTAGCTGCAGGGCCTGGTTACTCAGTAGTGAGGTTAATTTAGTTATTAAATAACAGCTAACGTCAAATTAAAAATCAAAAATTACCGAATTGAAATAATTTATATTAATTGAAAATCAAAGTTTACAAATTAATAAATTAGAGAGTAAATTGATTGAATAAATCACTAGTGATTAAATAAAGCCAACTAATACACGCCAAATTTGTAAAAGCAGATAATTATTGACAAACACAGCATTTGGGAATACAATACGAGTCGAAAATTTAAAAAAGAATAAGCTGATTCGAAAGAGTAAGTTTTTATTCTCTTTAAATATTGGTGTTTAAGCTATTTTAAAATTAATCAAGCAAGTGACGCACAATATAACGGATTTATTCGAAAGATTATCAAGAATTCTTGATATTCAATCTTGCTAATATTCCATATGAGGAGATTACATCAAAACAGCTTGAAACCCTCACCAGGTCATATATATATATATATATATATATATATATATATATATATATATATATATATATATATATATATATATATATATATATATATATATATATATATATATATATATATATATATATATATATATATATATATATATATATATTATCGTATGAGATCATGAAGATCGATTGAAATCGGGACTGGTGATCCTTTGATGGATTCTTATTTATGTAATGAATAGTTGCTAGGTCACACGAGGTGACTTTCGCATTGAAAACCAGCTACAGAATCCTTCCTTCATGACATCCAATTCCATACACCCTGACTACTAACGGCACCATTGCCACATCCGTTTTCGTGTCGCCCGCTTTTTGCCACATGTTGGTAGCCCCGGGCTCATCAGAAGGCTGACTACTAACTCTTCGCCTTTTGAAATTTGACTTATCCGAGATTCGAGCTGTCGCTCGCCGTACTTGGCTTGCGCTCTTGACTGCTAGGCTACTAATCCAGGATTTCCAGATTTCACACAGTATATGAAACCTTCCAACATGATATCCAGAAACTGCATTGTCCGAGATGCTTCTCTAGCATGCTTATTATAGATTTTATCGTATGCGATCATGAAGATCGATTGAAATCGGGACTGGTGATTATTTGATGGATTCTTATTTATGTAATGAATAGTTGCTAGGTCACACGAGGTGACTTTCGCATTGAAAACCAGCTACATAATCCTTCCTTCATGATATCCAATTCCATACACCAACATGGGGCTACCAACATGCGGCAATAAAAGCGGGCGAAACGAAAACGGTTGTGGCAATGGCGCCGTTAGTAGTCAGGGTGTATGAAATTGGATATCATGAAGGAAGGATTCGGTAGCTGGTTTTCAATGCGAAAGTCACCTCGTGTGACCTAGCAACTATTCATTATATATAAGGAGAGTGAGACCATTCCGCGTGAATTTCTTGTAAAACATGTAAGCCAGACGCGAAAGAATGACGAATGTCGTTTCGTCATCACAATGACTCATCAGTGCCAGATCCCTCACACTACTGGATGCAGAGGAGGACTGGCACACGGCAATCAATGAATGAATCAATGTGAATGATGTACTAGAAATTTTTTCTAGTAACATCATAGAGTACTCAATCAGTACAACAGCTTCACCAAAAAGGATCATTAGCAAAAGCACTGGCAAAAGCCAGCGCAGGTCTCTTTAATATCGGCTAACTTTTATTTAAGGAGAGTGAGACCATTCCGCGTGAATTTCTTGTAAAACATGTAAGCCAGACGCGAAAGAATGACGAATGCCGTTTCGTCATCACAATGACTCATCAGTACCAGATCCCTCCCACTACTGGATGCAGAGGAGGACTGGCACACGGCAATCGTTGAATGAATCAATGTGAATAATGTACTAGAAAAATTTTCTAGTAACATCATAGAGTACTTAATCAGTACAACAGCTTCACCAAAAAGGATCATTAGCGAAAGCACTGGCAAAAGCCAGCGCAGGTCTCTTTAATATCGGCTAACTTAAATTTAAGGAGAGTGATACCATTCCGCGTGAATTTCTTGCAAAACATGTAAGCCAGACGTGAAAGAATGACGAATGCCGTTTCGTCATCACAATGACTCATCAGTGCCAGATCCCTCACACTACTGGATGCAGATCTATATAGATCTTTCTGGTACTTCATACACATGACTCGTGTGCGTCTGCCAGTCCTCCTCTACATCCAGTAGTGGGAGGGAGCTGGCACTGATGAGTTATTGTGATTACGAAAGGGTACTTGCTACCGTTCTTCCGCGTCTGGCTTCAATGATAACAACGTATTTCACGCGGACTGGTCTCATTCTCTTTTGAGATTCAAAATTTATTTTAATATTAGCCAAAATACAGATCTGTATTTTTTCGATTTTCTTGATTTCGATCGTTAAGTCAAATTTTGAAATCCACTCATAAGTCTGACGATACAGTGTAGTCTAAAGCGACATCAGTAAACTTAAACTTTGTCATGGTATATCTATTCTCCCGGTTAGCTTGTAACAAAATAGCAAAAGTGAACAGGTTTTTTCTTATTTATTTCCTCCTCGAAACACTACAACCAATGGTAGCCAAACACTAGAAAGCATCATTATTGTAACAAAATGAATGCTGCTTTACAACAGAAACATACTTTTTGCAATAAACTGTAGCTTAATCGCGACGAGAGGTCAAAATTACATATTATTACACCCCATCTCATACTATCATTCGTTGCAGCAATAATAAGCCAGGTCTTATTCGAACTCCAGCCGGTCAGCAGGACATTCTAGACCATCGTTTGAGGATTGCTTTCTACCCGTCTGTTGATATGTAACTTTGTGATAGCAATCTTCAAGTCGAACTTTGAAATTTACACCTCTATGTTCGAAGATCCGTTGTAGACCGGAACGACATCAGTAAACTTCAACTATCAAAACTTCGTAGCACAACACTTCATCCTGATGACCTCTAAACTTTATTCTAATACAATGTACATTATTTATTAGTCAATTCCAAAACATTAACATTTATTTTAAATTCATTTATTTTCAATTTTTTTAAAACTTGATATTAATTATATAAAATCTTATAGCAATTATTTATTATTTATAATTATTTATTATTTAATTATTAAATGGTGAGTTAGCATTATTTTAATCGTCATTATTAATCGTCTTTTTGACCATCGTGCGAATAACTGTTTCATATCTGTTAATGGTATTCGATGTAAGTGCGTAATTTAATCATAATGACAGAACATTACCTGATGACCACTAATCCTTATTCTGATACAACGTCTGTTATTTATTAGTCATTCATAAAAATGACTTTTTATATTTCAACTTTTAATTTTAATTTGATATTAATTATATAAAATCTTATAGCAATTATTTATTATTTATAATTATTTATTATTTAATTATTAAATGGTGAGTTAGCATTATTTTAATCGTCATTATTAATCGTCTTTTTGACCATCGTGCGAATAACTGTTTCATATCTGTTAATGGTATTCGATGTAAGTGCGTAATTTAATCATAATGACAGAACATTACCTGATGACCACTAATCCTTATTCTGATACAACGTCTGTTATTTATTAGTCATTCATAAAAATGACTTTTTATATTTCAACTTTTAATTTTAATTTGATATTAATTATATAAAATCTTATAGCAATTATTTATTATTTATAATTATTTATTATTTAATTATTAAATGGTGAGTTAGCATTATTTTAATCGTCATTATTAATCGTCTTTTTGACCATCGTGCGAATAACTGTTTCATATCTGTTACTGGTATTCGATGTAAGTGCGTAATTTAATCATAATGACAGAACATTACCTGATGACCACTAATCCTTATTCTGATACAACGTCTGTTATTTATTAGTCATTCATAAAAATGACTTTTTATATTTCAACTTTTAATTTTAATTTGATATTAATTATATAAAATCTTATAGCAATTATTTATTATTTATAATTATTTATTATTTAATTATTAAATGGTGAGTTAGCATTATTTTAATCGTCATTATTAATCGTCTTTTTGACCATCGTGCGAATAACTGTTCCATATCTGTTAATGGTATTCGATGTAAGTGCGTAATTTAATCATAATGACAGAACATTACCTGATGACCACTAATCCTTATTCTGATACAACGTCTGTTATTTATTAGTCAATTCATAAAAATGACGTTTATTTTAAATTTTATTTTTTATTTTTTTTATTTTTATTTTTTAACTTGATTTAAATTATAAAAAATTTGCCGCTTAAACTCTTAAGCGGTAAATTCATAAAAATGACTTTTAAATTTCAATTTTTTTATTTTAACTTGATTTAAATTATAGAAAATCTAAAAACAATTATTAATTATTTATAATTATTTATTATTAAAATATTAAATTTTGATTTAGCATTATTTTTTATTATTTTTAATTTACATATCGTATCAAATACGTAGGCTCAGATCTGATTTCTTCTACTGACATGTTATTATTGATCTGTGGACTTTGTTTTCCCGGTAATATAAGCTGTCGGAAATATTGAAAATATGTGTTATTGGTTATGGCGTTATTATTTTTAATTTTATCTGCTAATTTTCAATCAATTTCGATGAATTATTAACTTTAAAATTTAAGTTAACTTTATTAACTTTAAAAAAGCGAAATTTGCATCCCAAGGTGTTTACACTTTTTAATGTAAACTGATTCATGTGATCACGTTTAAAAGACCAGAATGAGGAGAGACGCTTATCTCTCCTCATCCAATCTGTACCCTCCTTTCCAATCCGCTTTCCGCTCTAATCACTCGACAGAAATCGCATGCATAAAAGTGTACAACGACTTACTCATTTCTCGAGACAAGGCTCTATATAGTGTTCACATCTTCCTCGACCTCTCCTCCGCATTCGACATTGTCGACCACTCCGTCCTCCTTTCTCGCCTTCGTTATGATTACGGCTTTTCTTCCTCCGTAGCATGGTTCGCCTCATATCTATCCGACAGTTCCTTTCGCGTCTGTTCTAATTCATCATCCTCCCCTCCCATCCCTATTTTTTGCAGGGTCCCACAAGGTTCAGTCCTAGGTCCCCTGCTTTTATCTCTTCTGCTTGGCGATCTATCTCCGTTTATCAAACCTTACTCCTATAAGGTCATGTAATACGCCGATGACATTCTAATCTATGCTCATGCACCCGCACATCGCATACACGATATCGGCATTTCTGCCTCCAACTGTCTTTCTTCTATCTACAAACGTCTCTCCAATCTCCATCTCGTTCTAAACCCCGAAAAGTCCAAAATAATGTGGATCCTCCCTCGTAAACCAAACATATCTCCTCCCACTGTATATTTTGCCTCATCCATCATCCCCATAGTCCACAATCTCACTTTCTTAGGTTTCCATTTCGTGATCACCTTTCCCTTAAACCCTTCGTCAGTGACAAGGTCCGCTCATCTAACTTAATTCTCCGTGACATCCGCCGTATCCGCCCCCTTATCGACTTCCGTTCTTGTATGTCTCTTCTTTCATCGCTTCTTTTCCCTAAAATCGATTACTGCCTTAGCCTTTTCGCCAATTCTCCAAAATCCATCATCCTACCCCTACAACGAATAATCAACACCGCCGTTCGAGTGCTTTTTCGTCTCCGTCGCTTTGACCACACATCCACATATCTTGCCCAACTCTCCTGGCCCACCATCCACATCCGCATCAAACTCCGCCTTCTTCTAGTTACTTTTCGTCTCATCGCTGTCGGCTCACCATCGTTCATCAACCTTCCTTTCTTAGACGATACTCGCCCCACCTCGCTGCTATTTGGCCCCGCTGCTATGTTGGGTAGAGGAGCTAGGGGCCGAAACCTGATAGCATAGCAGTTCCTCCTGATGACCTCTAATTCTTATTATGATACAACGTCTGTTATTTATTAGTCAATTCATAAAAATAACGTTTATTTTAAATTTCATTTTTTTATTTAAACTTGGTTTAAATTATAGTTTATAATTAGTTTATAATTATATTAAATACGTAGACTCAGTAAGCTGATTTGATGCGGATATGGATGGTGGGCCAGGAGAGTTGGGCAAGATATGTGGATATGTGGTCGAAGCGACGGAGACGAAAGAGCACTCGAACGGCGGAGTTGATTATGCGTTGTAGGGGTAGGTTGGTGGATTTTGGAGAATTGGCGAAAAGGCTAAGGCAGTAATCGATTTTAGGGAAAAGAAGCGATGAAAGAAGAGACATACAAGAACGGAAGTCGATAAGGGGGCGGAATACGGCGGATGTCACGGAGAATTAAGTTAGACGAGCGAACCTTGTCACGGACGAAGGGTTAAGGGGAAATGTGATCATCGAAATGGAAGCCTAAGAAAGTGAGAGTGTGTACTATTGGGGATGATCGATTAGGCAAAATATACAGTGGGAGGAGATATGTTTGGTTATCATGGGAGGATCCACATTATTTTAGACTTGTCGGGGGTTTAGAACAAGATGGAGATTGGAGAGACTCCAATTATAAACTTCATGTGTACAAATATATCAAATATAAATTGTTGTTACACCTGCCCTGGGACACCAAACGGTGTACTCGTGAATAAATCATTAGGTTTTCCTCACAAGGAGGTATAACACACCAGTCAGCATTCTATATATCCTTATCAGATCAAGGAATAGAACCAAATTATTCTCGCAATATTCAAAGTCGCTACGTATGCTCAGTCATCCTGTGTGTGACGACAAACTTCAACAACGGTAGACGCGTTTTGCTCTAACGGAGCTCATCAGCACCGTGACTTTAATAATTATCCATAGGCACCTTAACACACGCTTAAACAGTGTTTAAAGCTCGAAAAAACGAACTACCCTTTATCTGAATCATCGAAGGGAATTTAGCATAAGCTCTGTGCATGGCAGCGCGTATTGCAGTTTAACCATGCATCAGGCACTAAATTACTTTTAATAGAAATGCTCTATAACAGGGTATATATATTTCAAATTCATTATTTAACCATCCCTTTAGATTCCTTGTATGTAATGCCGCCATATAATTTGAATTTAAGAATTGCTAAATCAAAGTAATAAACGATAATGCAGATTTTATTTGACTTTTCGGTATTTGCTCCTTTCTTCAATTAACTTGATCACTTATAACTTTTCGGTCCAGGATTCCATTGGAATTTGGTAATATGTTGAAAGCTACTGTCGGAAATTGACTGGACTTTACTCAACGATCAATATACCATTCGTCACTACTAGACATCATAGATTACTGGCAGCGCTCATCAGTATTATGAGCCATTTCGATGATGTTTCAGCTGCCTGCGTGACTTTGAAAAGAGAACATTTCCGATAAATTACATCAGTTTCGGTGTCAAAAAGCTGGTAAAATGGATACTTGATTATCAGTCTATCTCTATCCATATCAGGCGATCATTTGTTGCTGCATCGCCTCGTTTGTTTGGTTCTTTCAGAGGATTCGGCATATGTATAATTAAGATTCCTTCAAAGATGCTTGGTAGCGATGGTCCAGAATTACATTTAAATACAGCAATATGTTAAAAGCTGTTTTCGGTCATTGACTGGACTACACTGAACGATCTTCATACTATTCGTCACTACTAGACGTCAGAGATGACGGCAGCGCTCGTCAGTAGTACGAGCCATCTATAAGACGTTTCGGCTGCCTGTGTGACTTTTGAAAACGGGCATTTCCGATAAATTGCTTAAGTTCCAGCGGCAAAAAGCTTGTAAACTGGAAACTTGCTTTTCAGACCATCTCTATCCATATCATGCAAATCATTTGTTGCTGCATCGCGTCATTCGTTGTACCCTTCAAAGGATTCGTTATGCTAACATGGTAGCATAACGGAATTGTTAAGTAAATATATAGATTCGATCATCAAGCCTCTTGTAAAAAAGAAGATGTCATCATACATCGAACCTTCTGCGGGATTACTCGATTAACTAAATTTTTCTAAAAATGAAATTGATAATGATTCAATAATGGTTACTATATATGTGGAAGCGTTATACACATCCATTGACCATGAATGCGGAATAAACGATGTATTTCAATGTATAAGAAATCACAATTGACCGAACAACAAAATGAATTTTGTAAAAGATGCAATTGAGATAGTTCTGAAGAATAATATATTTCAATTTGATGGCCAGATATACCTTACAGTTAAGAGGATCAGCGATGGGTACTCCCATGGCGCCATCATACGCAATTCTATTTATCCATGCGTTTGAACAACGCGCGCTTACGACATTAACGAATCAACCCATACAATATATCCGGTATATTGACGACATATTTTGCTTATGTAAAAATACTAATGATGCTCAAGAGCTCATTGACACTTTTTAACACTGATGTGACATGAAGACCATTATTCGTTGCATTAACCATATCATATTAACCTATTTATTATATTCTGTTTGTTTGTAGATTGTTCAAATAAAGCTGCATAAATCGCTTTCATTACAATTTATTTGGACAATTGTGATCTATGGACCGAATTCTCAAACCCGAAACACTCGTCGCAGATCTTAATGATCCACAATCGCCTATGATATAAATGCATTGGAAACAACGGTTCAGTCAATTTCTACATTCCATAGTTGATATCACAGATGACAATAAGATCCATATACGCGTGAATCACATTTCACCATCTCTTTATCAGCACATTTCAAATGTCGACGATTACAACACAGCAATTCAAACCCTTGACAGCTTGTTCGTCAAACCGAAGAACGAAGTTTTTGCTCGATTCAAATTGAGTTCATGCAAACAATCAGATTCGCAGTCTATCGACCAATTCATCCAAGCGTTAATTCTTAAAATTTCATTATTTTATGTATTATATTTTATATTATATGGTATGCATGAATGCTCATGCAAAAATATGTTTCTTGTAAATTTAAATATGTAATCTTTACGATATAAATTAATAGTAGTTTTAGTTAATGTTAATTTAATGTTAATATCTAGATATACACCTTCTTTATCATTAATATTGGTTTTATTAAGAATGAGGCTACCTGGATAAATTTGTTCACTAATTGAATAAAAATCATTAGAATTAAATACACATATATCATCAATGTATCGAAACATATATTTATATTGTTTAGATTTAGTTTTTATATCATAAATATAACATATTTAAATTTCAAGAAACATTTTTGCATTAGCATTCATGCATGCATTACAATGCAAAATATAATACATTAAATAATGAAATTTTAAGAATTACCAAAATAATGTCATCTTTACGATATAAATTATTAGTAGTTTTAGTTAATGTTAATTTAATGTTCATATCTAGATATACACCTTATTTATCATCAATATTGGTTTTATTAAGAATAACACTTTCTGGATAAATGTGCTCACTAATTGAATAAAAATTATTAGAATTAAATACACATATATCATCAATGTATCGAAACATATATTACATATATTTATATAGTTCTTTCACCACTGCCGTTGATGTGTATAGACTCAAAAAATAACCGTCTTTAATAATTTGATTGTTTTGCAAATATTTTGTTATCATCGAATTCAATATTATGTCTTTTCATGATGGAATGGTTTAAAACAGCAGATGAATTGTCCCCTTTCCTTAGAGCATTACGATGTTCTTTAATTCTAAGTTGTAATGGTCGTGTTGTCTGACCCACGTATGTAGCATCACAATCTTTACATTTAATCTCATATACGAGACCTAAATTTTGCTGAGATAAGGGTCTCCGTTTGAACATGGATGCTAGACACCTAATAGGTGGACAGGACACTGTAGGACGTGATGACGTATGTCGTCTAATACCATCTTAGAGTTAGTTCAGGCTACGGTTGTCAACGAATGACGATCGCAAATATATTTTAGTTTTTGCTTGGTCTTTTTTGTCATGTATCGATGTAAAAAATATACTCTTCGACTTTCGATCTGCCTGGGTGATGGCCCATTTGGGAAAGTCCCGATTTTTAAGTTTCGACTTAATAATCAAACTTTCAGTCAACCGGGCACATTTCTCTGAGCAAATTTGCAAAGACACATATATCATCAATGTATCGAAATTGTATCATCAATGATTCTAGTATATACTAGAAATACTTAAAAATCGTTATTTATTTTAATATATTTCATTTGCAATGCATGAATTTTTAATCAAAAATATATTTCGTACAATGAAATTTAATTTTGATATACAAGTAGGTTATTGCAAATTACCTGCATTGCTTGAGCACCCAAGCTTACTTATTGAAAGTGATAATTTTTTATTTTTATAAAAATCCATATAAATTCACAATAACTTCACATTCGTTTTACTTAACGAATAAGTAATAAACACAAACAAAAGTCATTAGTTGGCTCTTTCTTTGAAAAAATAAGAAAAATAGTCACATCAATACACATCAGAAAGAGTGTATTCTGAAGAGGCCAATCGCATTTGCGAAAATTCAAATTTGGTACTATTTTTCTTATTTTTCTCGAAGAAAGAGCAAACCAATGATTATATTCTCTTAGAACGAAAATTTAAAAGACAAAACAAAAGTGTGTGGGCGTGAAATTTTACAAGTTTTATCGATTTGTATAGAACTAAAATAATATATCTAACATTGGGTGCTCGAGCAATGCATCAGGTTACTTTGCACTATAATCTGGTATCGAGTTCATCGTACTAGTCACCCGAAACGATATCTCGAGCATCTTTTTTGCACTTTAGATATGTAAATGTTATGAAAACTGCTCGTTTTGTTTGAACCGATACTTTAAACGTCTAATATTTATGACAATATACCCATATCTTAAAAATTTCATTTTAAAATTTCCGATTTTTATTTTTGATAATTATCAGCTCTTTAACTTAGTCTACGTATTTTATGCTCTATATAAATTAAACGATAATGCTATATCAAATAGATGATAGAAAAATATAATTAAACTATAATAAACAACAATTAATAAATAATTATTTATACGAAAAATACAAAAAGAATAGAATTATCCATTATGTCAGCTTAAATACTAATGCAGTCCGTCGTCTATTCAGGCAGCGCAAGAGATGCCCTCGGTTTCTGATAATTCTGCGTTTTTACTCGACTCCGTATTCAGAGGAATGCCCGCCTCACAGTGCCAATCGCGGCTATATCCTTGCTGTAGACAACGCTCGGCAGCTACATGAACGCTACAACCATCTACAGACTGGAAATTATCTTCCCTGTTATATTCGCTTTGGTCTCTGTATGCTGTCACGTTGTTGAACGTTTTCCGCTTTGGGAGCGAAACCACAAGTATTCCTCGGTTTTATCCAAGTACTTACTAGACAGTCGCTTGTCACTCGCTCGTACAACACACGGAATTCCAAAATTTTCGAAATTATCGGTACTGGCGTGTACTTTTATTCCTATTAGATTTGAAATTTCTAGTTCCTCACTACTGCAATTCTGTTCATTTCCCTGTTGCAGTAATATTTGTTGTTTGATCCGTCAACAATGGATGTTGACGGGTGCAGTGCAAAAAGGCGATATTGAGGATCCTCATTGGAATTAATAGACACTCCATTCCAGCTGTTGTCGTCATCGGGGTGGGTATTCGGGAGAGCCTTGGCAATCCCTCTCATTAGCACGATCGATATTCGCTGAAATGATTCATCAGCTACCCGTGAATAAGGGATGTTTTGACGAGCTGCAAGGTAGCGCGCTATTCTACGGATTAGACATAGTCCGCCAACTTTTCAGTCCCCATAGGTCTCAATAACTGCAGGGGTAAAAATGTAACCATTTTCCTCCATGGTATGTGGCTATTTTCGTGTTTTAACGGTGATTGTGTACTCTTCCGCGGCGTAAGTAGCCTCCGTGCTTGATTTATTTAAGTATGATGACTGCTGAGGGTTTGTAACAGCGAAATCAATTGCTTCGGGTGGGTCGCCGTGAAGTACGATATCAGCTGATCGTTCTCTTAAACCCCTGAAAAGATTCAAAACTTCACTCTTAACATGTAAACTGCTGACTCGGCTGCATGGAATACTGTGTCTCTTACTCCGTTATGACGGATGGTATTCTCTGAATTGACTAGTAAGATCGTGAAATCCGTAATCGTCAGCATCTAATCGTCAGATTGTCAGCATTTATATGGTTTTTTTTAATATTGGAATTCCCAGCCTATCTTTATCAAGATAAGAAATTCCTCAGGAGGCATGTTCAACGCGTTAATTTTTGAGAGTGTAGGCTTCAATCATGGGTTCGTGTGAGGACAAGCTACGGCTATTAGTCGTGAATTGACAAAAGAAAATAACGTTTCAATTAGACGAGAGTGCAACACCTCGTCAATTCTTGTCTCTAATCCAAATTGAGACAAGATTGCTGAGCGAGCACTGTTATCCATAACGAGTTCTTCCAGATAGTTGCGGGTTAACGACTCAAAAGTTTGTGAATATGCCGGGAAAGAAGACGAATACATAACCAAGTTGTTTGCAACATTGGCGATGCTGGCTATATACGCAACATGAGCATAGACTGGAGAACTTTGCATTCCAAGTACGCTCGTTCCCAATGAAAGCTTTGCTTGAACATGTGAGCGTGAATCTAGTCTTATCTCTATCAATTCGTAAAGGACGTTGGTTACGGCTTTATTAAATTGTTTTAAAGCAGAGTGTATAGTCGCAAAGGCAGGTAAACAATCTGCAGATCAGGAATTTCTGAAATCAAGTCAAGATACCTCATTAATCTCGGCAGAATAATATATTCAAGATGAGAAGCAGTGAATTCTGGACTTCCGATTGGTGATACAAGTATAACAAAATTCATGGTTTCGTTCAAGGCCATAAATTCAGAGAAATGCGATTGTACAAATAGAATAGCTTCCCGTTGTCCTGTTATCTCAGTATTCCGCCAATTGAGTTGCAAATTAACACTACCAAATTCACTAGATAAGTGGGACAAGACTTTGATAATGGACTGTGCCGACCCAGCGATTAATCCATCGTCCAAGTACCATTTATTAAACTAAATAACAGCAATTCAATTTATACTATCTATGGTCGGTTGAATTAAAAGCGAGAACAAGGGGGGGGGTACAAGAGGGTTACCTTGTTGGACTCCACATGCTGAATTTAAGGATTCCTGACCTAAAATTCGAAAATGCGAAGGTCTTTCATAACATTAACACACCCACGCTGAGCACTCTGGAAATTGACAATCGACGGCTTGAATAACTACACCACGACTTAGTGAATTAAAGGCATTGCGTACGTCAACCTTACACCACACACAATCTGAATTATTAATTTGCTCGTTGTTTTTGAGTTTGGCCCCATGAATGATGAGTTCCATGCCGTTCGAAGTCGACACTTTGACCTGATGAGGGTTAAGAGTGGTGGATAATTCTTTTCGCAAACTCTGACATATACATTTTGAACACAGACGACCGAGCGTTTCACCACCTGCAATTGGTCGGATCCCTACACATTGCTCGTTTAGCGCAATCAGTTCAGCATCAGCAAGGAAATCGGATAACTCTCGAGGCGCTAGTCTACCTATCAACTGATTCACAAGGTTCGTGAGACGCCATAGAAGGTTTCCATGATCAGCCGATATCATGTCCTGTAGATGTTCAGGGCCCAAACCCAATCATCCAGATGTAGATTCGGGAAAAGAGAATATGAAGCAATGACTGCCTTATAATCTACTGATATTGATTGGGACCTTGGTGGCATCTTATTAATCATAGTATAAGTTACCGGATGCAGAATCTCCAGCTTATTTCTGACCAGCGGTGTAGAGGCGCAAATTCCATCAGATGTGAGTCTCCGTATTGCCTTACTGAAGTCGCCGATTAGTGCGAGATCAATAACCCCTTTTTGCGAGTTAGATTTGCTTAAAATCTTTCCAGATGATTTTGACTTGGG